>QANU01000987.1:0-49641 GCA_003254905.1 Nissolia schottii
TTTTAGCCTAATAGTAAGCCCTAAGAAAGAGGTATAGCATTTAAGATGTTAATACAGATGTTGATTTTCCAATGTCATTGCCATTGCTCACTTACTACACATAACGTTTACACATTATTGATTATTCAAACGAACCATAGACAGATGAGCATCTCACGTGTATCCAGGTTTGTGGCATCTTTACAAAGGCACATTAGATATCCACCTAGAAAACATGGCAAAACCTTCATCAGGCTTGTACTCCGGAGCTGTATGTCCCGAACCCTGCAATTAAAATGAAGATACAATCTTTCAACATACATTGTATTTTTTTTTAAATAAAAAAAAAAGAACAAGAACACTTGTGATTAAATATGTTTTTTCTTACCTTCACAGTTGCAAATGTCATTTGATTCGAGTAAGCCCTCGTGTATCTGCTTGAAAGGAAAATTAATCATAAAGATGTAGATACATGTTTTCTTAGTAGGATTTAGGGACAAGTTACACTAACATAACTTTAAAATAGGATTGATTCATTTGAATTTTACAATACTTCATATTAAGTGGGAAATAAGAACATGGTGTATCTATCAAACATTATACTTATTTGGTTTAAATATGATTCAGGTACCCGACAAATGTCTGAGATTTGGTTTAGGTTTCTGAAAAATTATTTTTTTGGTTTTGGTCCAAACATATTAAAAATTACATGTTTTATTCCCTTCTGTTAGTGAGACTTGATGGTTTTAGTCATTGTCGTTAATAGAACTCTATTAAATGATGACGTCCCACATCAGTAGTGTCATGTGAGCAACATAAGCTCACCCGACCCATAACCATAACCTGCAATTGACTCGATTTTGAGTGATGGGTGATTTGGGATCAAAGCATCAGCAGTGCCCATGATTTGGGATCAAATTCGGTTCAAATAATAGGTTATGAGTTGAGTTACGGGTCAAGTGATTTTATTTTACTTATATGACACAACTGAAGTGATATTCTGTTAGCCACGTCTATAGTTAACAGAGTTCCATTGACGGCAAATACTAAAACCAATTAATTTCTCGGATGTTTGGACCAAAACCAAAAATATAATTTTTTAAGGACCTAAACCAAATATTGAAAATTTGAAAATTTGTCAGGACCTGAAACATATTTATCCTATTTATGTTATGACTTGTACACTCTTCCACATGGCTTCTGGGGTAATAAGTAAATCTTTATCATATGAAGCTTAAAAGTTTGATGCCTACCCTGCAACTTGGCCATTTAGAAGCCATGACCTCCAATCATCTACAATTGAGTAGTTTAGAGCTCTTATCCACGCTTGAGTCGATATGAAAGGAACCATTGCGTCATGATCCCCACTATCAAGATAACATCAATTGCAATATGAAATCAGCTAGTAGTTGCGAATGGCCCCGAAAAAGCTAAAAGAAAAAAAAAATGCTAAACATTTGGAAACATTAGAATGTTTAAATCTTTACCTGTATATCAAGGAACGGTAGCCTTTAGTACTAAGATTTGCATGAAACTCAACGCTGCTAGGGATCTCATATTCAAAATCAGTAGTGTAACACCGCTGCCATTTCCCTACGGTTCCCTGCAGAACATTGAGCTAAGTACATTATTATGTATGATATATACATTAAATGCTAAGGCTTCTTTTTCAGTCTGTGCCTGACTCAAATGTAAAGTAACCATTTGTGATTGGAAATAAACAGAAGTATCAGTCCACAATTATGATAAAGCATTACCCGTCAACTAAATATAATGAGAATGTATATTTATTATATCAAACCTTTCGGATATGCAGTGCCTCTCGAACACTCTCATCGTTGGCCCACTGAGTGCCAAGGAAAAAACTGAAAATCTACAAAAAGGAAAGCACGGGATGTCATACTTAAAGTGCTATGGACAAAATGTGTGTGAATCTATAGACGGTATTGTGAATGCGAATGTATTCAAGATACACGAAAGTACTTGGCACCGTATATCTGGCACTGTGAGATGAGAACTAAGAGGGGCCTTCAGCTTCTGTGCCAGAGATCTCCTATACAACACTTTATGTGCCTTAGGCGAATCATCTTTATCATCTTCACAATAGCGATCCAAAATGAAGAACATATTAATTCCTGAAAGGCACTGAAGATAGGAATCTCCGCTGAACATGGGGAACAAAAGAGTAAAAGTGAATATCGTAATAAAATTGGGATATGGTCATTACTTGCCTCATCAAAGGAGTTGATGTCTCTCAAACACAATTCATTTCTGGGATCTATATTCATATACTCTCCTTTACAATTTCTCTGCAGCGACTGTCCATAGATGACTGATAGTTAAGAATCACTAGCATTTCTTTTTTAACATTTTTTTAATGAACTGTGCATAAACTGCTAACACGACAAAATTAAAATATAAATGGAATTCAAATATTTAAAGGTCAATTCAAGTGCAAACATATCAACAATCTGTACCAACTTTATGAGGAAAAAAAAATATCACCAAATAGAGTTCATCAGAAATAAGTCCCATTCCATGAGCATATGGGATTTGCTCATTTCTTTCACTCCGTGTCGTCATGGGGTTTCCTAGCAGATATCCCTGTAAAAATTAAGACAAAATTATGCTTCACAGCAAGAGTTATTGTTAACACTGCCACTTTAAAAAGGTGTATATGTTTGGCAGTTTTGAATTTAGGATTGGGAATCAAAACGCATGTTCTATTATTTTCATAGTGAAAACATAGTCAGAGGAACTGATTACAAACCTGGAGATTTATCCAGGGTTGGAGACCTTTTTCATTTCCTAAAAATCAAGGAAATTTAACGATAACAATTAGTTTAACCACAATTATGTGAGGTAAATTTTGTTGTGTGTTAGTCATATGTAGAATGGTCTAATTTGTATGCTTCTACAAAAGATATCTCATGAAACCTTTTCAAAGCATGTCAAACAAAGTCAAATTTTCACAGGAAAGTTATTCGTGGTATAATTTATTTGGAGAAAATATTATAAAATCATTTTACAATTTGGGTATAAATGTGATAGAAGCCATTGTCTATAAAATTAATGAACTAAGGAAAGGCAAGGGCAATCTACTTGTAAATTGTTACTATCCAAAATAGATTAAGATATATGCATGCGCTCCTTTTGACATTTATACAATTAGCAACATATGAGTTCAATTATACCTATATCGATCTTCAAAAGAACTCAAACTTTGCAAACTTGGGTCGTATGAACTAGTTTTCAAAAATAATATTTATTCCTTTTATTTTTCTTTCTTCTAAGTTTCCAAGAGCAGAGAAAAGAGTGGACAGGAATGTAAGGAATTAAGTAATTGATTTGAGCATAATGAGTAAACAAGATGGATGAAAACACTGAATCTTGATTTGGAAATTTTGTTTTGCTTACTTCTACACACAAAAACAATTAGTATACTGGCGGAGAAGAACTAATTAAAATGATTAAGAAACATTTTTGGCCTGATTGCTGTTATAAATTACAAAGATAATTAGCTACCGCTTTCATAAACGATTCATCATACACATTGAGCCATTTAAATTTATTACCATTTGAAATTTCTTGAACAATAGCAGGGGCAGGAATGCCAGAGTAAGAATCAGCTCCAACATAGAATTTATTTGAAAGAAATTCCGAGTGATCAATAAGCCACTACAAAAATTAAGACAGAAATATTACATCCAAATAATAAATGATCGAAATTACATAGCTTGTTTTGAACTATAGTTAGGAGGCTGAATCACCCTCAGCAAACTATGAACAAGGGGAAAATAAGAGTTTTTTACTCTTTTACCCTTACTGTAGGAAAATACCCCCGTTTCAAAAAATTTTACCAAACTACCACCGTTTGGGCTAACGTGGCATCCATGCCACGCGTGGCATGCCACGCAGGATTCGCTAACAAGGGAGGCGAATTTGCCCTAAAAATGGCACTAAGGTTGGCGAATTCAGTGCAATGAAAAAATGAGCATTTGCACTATATTCGCCAACAAGGTTGGCGAATTCAACATGAATTAAAATGTCACTACATAAGTTATTAGGGTAATTTTAATTGTGTGAAATAAGAACTTACGAAAAATTACAAGAGCTTATGTCTATTAAGTTTTCTGAGAAATTGAACAAGTTTTTTGAGAAAAATGTTAAAACCAAATATTAGATTAACTAAAATCCATGCTTCTAGAATATATTGAGGGTTCCACCCAATTAATTTGAATCATGTACTGGTTTTCTTGAAATTTATAAATGTTGTCTTTGGTTTGCCTATCCTTTATGTTAATAACGGTTACGCAAAAATATATTCTTAGCATGTAATACCTAAGCAAAGGTGGTCATATTTATCCTTACCCTAAACCCTAAACCTTAATATTACTTTAAACATTGTATATTTGTCATCTCCTAAACACAACAGCTTATTTGAGATACTTGAATTCCCGTTGTTTTATTGTATTTCTTGTTCTTTCCATTGCTTTAATTCTTTGGGTGAATTGAGGCTAGCTCAGTCCATGGACACAAATGAAACATTTTTCTGTAAAGTTAATATTACTTCTGATCCAAGCATAACTCATGTAATAATCAGTGAAATGTGATGTCAGTAGCCAAGGGGGTGGAATTCAGTGCAAATGCTCATTTTTTCATTGCACTGAATTCGCCAACGTTAGTGCGATTTTTAGGGCAAATTTGCCACCCTTATTGGCGATTTTGATGCATATTCGCCTCCCTTGTTGGCGAATCCTGCGTGGCGCGGATGCCACGTCAGCCCAAACGGTGGTAATTTGGTAAAATGTTTTGAAACGGGGGTATTTTGGTAATTAGTTCTTACAGTAGGGATAAAAGAGTAAAAAATTCGGAAAAATAAAAGTAAAACTGCACGAAATTTGATGAGAGTCCCATGAACATAGGCGTAGTGACTTTACCTTCCTAAGAAATTGATGGGTATGGTGAACTAATTTCCAGTCACTTCGTTGGGCAATGGCATTTTTCGCATAAGAGAAGCCCGTTCCAAACGGCAAATCTACGAAAATAATGCTAGATACCTGACAAAAGCCATTACATTATTTGCAGTATACCACCATCCCAAAACAAAATAACTAGAATCACATAAAAAGTGTGTTCAGTGCTATTTATACTATTATCTCAACACTAATTTAATTACACACACATTACTGCCACATGCTTAAATATGTTACAAATTTTGGATAGAGTTGAAGAAATGAAATCAATATCAAATTCTTGAGGATGCACTGTATTACCTTTGTCCATGACTGTGGCCTCAATTCCAAATTAGGCAGGCTCCCATTGTACTCCTCAATTTTAAATTTGAATGGACCTATTGATGACAAAAGCCATTCAATAAATGTTAGAGTGGACCATTTCCAGTAGGATCAATTCTAGTGAAATCCTAAGCCACACACAGCAAAATAATGAAATCACAACATCTATTGTATTTGAATAAGTGACTTAGAATTCGAATGCAGCAACATCTACGGTGCAGTTATGTAGATGCTCTACTGTGCTTTCAAAAATCAGCTTGAGCATAATTAAATTCTGTTTAAAAGTGAAGCACAATCCAATCTGAATTAATTAGTCATCTGTAACCAACCTATTTGATAGGCAAGGCCAGAGAATGAAGAACAACCAGGGCCACCGGTTAGCCAAAGCATAAGAGGGTCTTTCTGAGGATCGTTCTCTGACTTGATGAAGTAATAGAAAACCTGCATGTCATCATCATCATCTTCTTCTGTTTCCCCTAATCCCACATACCTGCCATGCCAACACATATGCACATAATTAATATCTCGTTGTAACCATCAAATTAGTTCCCGAGAAATTCGTGGCATACTCACCCGGTTTCGAGTTGAAAGGGGAGTGGTCCTTCAAGCCCAGGAAGCCGTTCCACCTTCGCGCGAGAGGATTCAATCCGAGATGACAACGATGATGAAATCTGCAGCAGAAGAAGCACAAGAATCGGAAAGTAGCAGCGGAAAGTATTAGAATCCATAATATCTCAACTTAGCTATGAATGTAATGGCGGTGGTGCGGTCCAAACAGCATCAAGACCATCAGCTTTCTAAAATGAAGAGTAAAAGGATACTCTTCTCAATTATTATGTTTGGCTTCAAAATTTATAAAAATTTAAATTTAAATTATAATTAATGAAGAGTAAAAGGATACTGTTAATAATAATTTAAATTTAAATTATAATTAGCTGATGAATTATTAGTTAATTAGCATAATCACCTCACCATAACCAAGTCTAGTCCTCCTGTAACCCTCATCTACTGCCCTACCCCTTTCTCTCTCTCATGTCCCTTTTCTTCTCAGTTTTAGTTTCCATCAAGCACCACTACCCCACCCCACCCTCACTATCACCGATGCTGGAGTATCATATTAAGTGTCATATTTACGCAATTTCACCTAGTAAAATAACACCTGTCTGCTTAGATTTCAATAATTTATCTAACTAAATTTTTCATTTTTGTAGGATTTAAAAATATATTTTAAAGATGGATACAAGCATATCAAAATGACAAAATCAAGGAAAATTCCACAAAGAATGAAGCAGAAAGCAAAGGGGGCAGAAGAACAAAAAAAGACGAAGTCTTCAGAGAAGACCGCTCAGCGAGCTCGTCAACCCGATAAGCGCTCTTGCCCACCATGCCACTAGTAGCCATCACAGGCTGTCGCCGCCCTGCAAGACCTGCAACTGTCATGACAGACCTGCAGCCGCCCTACCACTTGACCTGACACCGCTCAGCGACATCATCACAGCGCTTAGCGGTATACGCTGATTCGCTCAGCGATTTCACCTACACGCTAAGCGATTGTACTTCTTGTGCCACTTGCAGCCGCCACATTTATTACACCAGCCAAGCATGCCGCCACCAGCTGTCGCTGCCAGAGAATCTGTCAGAAGATCAGCCACTTGCAGCCGCCTCAGCCAGCCAAGCAGCAGCCATAATGGACTTATCCGCTCAGCGAAGCCACCTATCCTCTCAGCGAAGGTCTGCTCAGCGATGTCACCAACCCGCTGAGCGGCCTTGTCGAAGTCTATAAATAGAGGGCACCCCTGCAGCTTCATTCATTCACTTCCACCCCTTGGAAATCACTTCCACTTTCACACTTACATACATATAATTCTGATAGTCCAAATTTAGTGTTTTAGCAACAAAGAGGAGGTTAGTGAAGGAGCCAGGAGTGACCAAGGAAGTACGACGGTCGTTGTCATGACAGCGTGAAAACGTGTCATCGTAAGCGTCCATCACATTGCCTCTGAGATTCTCTCTTGTAAGATGGATTTCTAATCCTCTTGTTGTTGGGATTTTGATGAATATTATAGCATGATTGTATCCATGTGCTTTTGCATTAATGAATCTATCACTTTCTATGATTTGCATGAATCGATTTTATGCTTAATGCTTGTTTTAGATTAGCTACCTAAAATCTGTTTTCAAACAGCGTTGTTGCGCGCGAAAGCGGCATCATAAAGTTGGAACTAAATTAATTCATCTAATAAGCCAAATTGCTAGAAATAGAGTTAGGATTATTAGTCATTTTAACATCCGAAATAACGTTGGTTTACTTTGTTAAGTTTGTGCAAGAAATTGACGGCATAATAAAGGAAACCTAATGATCTTTTCATGTTCGAGAGAGATGAACAAGTTAAGAACTGGTGGCGACTAATCAAAGAAATGATAATTCTGATGTATTGAGTAAATGAATGCATGAAACTATAATATGATTCAATTCCCAACAAGCTCCTGATCTACCTCTGATTTGTTGCTTATTTATCTTTTATCTTGTTTATTTATTTATCTGATAATCAAACTAGCAATCTATCCTTCACCTTATTGTTTAATTAACAAGCTTAAGAACGGTATTTATGTAACTCCTTGTGGATACGACTATACCTGACTATACTGCAATTGGATCCCTTGAGAATCTGAAAGCTGTTGTTGAAAGCTTAGTTCCTACTGTTTTCACTCTCTAGTTTTTATTATCCATCTACTGTGTTTGCTTTCAAATCCTTGAGGGATTCAATTGCAGTACAGTGAGAAAGTTGTCGTCCTCTGGGATGGATATTTTAAAACAATCGTCTTTGAATTGCGATACTTTAAGCTATAAGGGATGTTTGGTTTGTTGAGTCATTTAACAAAGAAATAAATTGAAAATAAATTGAAAATAAATTGAAATTATAAAACAATAATAGGATTGGGTTAGGCTAGTAAAGAAAGGTGTTGGGATTTGAATGGCAATATTACCTTAATGTAACCAATCAACTTTAAAGCATATGATCTATGAGTTCTTTGATTTTATCGCCATCAGTTCTTGACTTAATCATCTCTTTCAAGCATGTTAAGATCATTCTGTTTCCTTTATTATGTTGTCAATTTCTTACACAAACTTAACAAAGTAACTCGACATTAATTCGGATGTTGAAACGACTAATCTTCCGTTCCTTTTACGGCAACTAAGAATTAGATAAATTGATCTAGGTCAAGCTTTAATAATTGTAACTTTCGTGCACAATATTTAAACATAAAATCAAGCTTTAGCATAGTAATATTGAACTTAACTTGGTTACAACTTAATTAATATAGTTTTCGCTCATATAAGTAAGTCTCAAATCAAGAATCAATAAACTAAACAAAGGCTAGCATTAAGTATAAGATCAATCATTAAAACCATACAAACATCATAGATTCATATACATAAGTTAAAAGAGATACATCAAGGCAATACAACACATTCAATCCCAACAATAAAGAAAGTTAGCTATCCATGGTTATGGATAGGTTACAAGCTTACAAGGAATTAGAGCAATGGTAGGTTGGACAGGAGTGGTGAATTGCTTTCGCACTTCCACCACTTTCTATGACCGTTGATGATTTCTGTAGCACTTCTCGTATGGGATTCTCTAAATTCCTAACTCAACTATAAGTAAATATAGAGAGAATGGATGTAAATTGGAGAAAATGGGAGTGGAGTGATGCCAAGTATATATGAAGTATATGTGAAGTATTTTTAAGCTGCAGGGGAGCCCTCTATTTATAGGCCTCGGATTGACACTTTCGCTCAGCGGTTTGATTAAATCGCTCAGCGAGTCCTGTACTTTTCGCTGAGCGCTCTCACTAGGGGACAGTTAGTGGCTGATCTTCTGATAGATTCTCTGGCGGCTTGCCAACTGGTGGCGGCTGGCTCTAGCTGGCCTCATAAATGCGGCGGCTGCAAGTGGCTTGAGCAGGTACAATCGCTCAGCGATTGTATTTAAATCGTTGAGTGAACAGAGAGCTAACCGCTGGGCGAGAGGGACGATATCGCTGAGCGATGTTGCCTTTTCAAAAACTTTGCCTTCTTATGTTGTTCATTGTAACAATTGCATGGCATTTCCTTCCCTTGCATTCCTTCTTGTTTCTCTGCAATTGTTACCAATGTTAGGCTTTTTATGCCTGCATAATTTATTTTGTAAAACTTGTATAAAACAAGGGATAATTGAACCGTTTTCGTATAAATATGAGTAGATAAGTGCCTATTAAAGTCCTTAGAATCATCACAATTTGGAACTTATCAACTGTAAAGAATGNAAAGCACGCCCTTTCGGATCTGTCACAACTTGCTCCACCCCACCACAACCTCTGACCCCCACCTTTTCTGTAGCCCCACCGTCACCCAACCCACCACAGCTACCGCAACCCTCATCTACCACCACCTCAATAAGCCCAGAAAATAGGAGAACTTAGAAAACCCAGGAAATTCAACAGATTAAAAAAATCCCAAAAAAAATTGCTTATCAATAACAATGACGTTCATTGTTCATCGTTCATCATTAACACCGAAACCCTAGCCGCCGCCACAACCCCATTGCCACATCACCCACAACCCCTAAAACACACCACCAAAATCATTAGCCACCACCACAGCCCCTAGCCACATCTCCCTCACAACCCGAAACCACTAAACCTCCCACACAACCGCCTCCCTCAGTCAACGAACTCCTTCACCCCATTTCACACTCACACACACTCTCAATAACCACCATAACATCAATTTACTCACCACCAAACCTCAACCACCTACAAAGAAAGAAACCCACAAGCCAAACGCACATGCAAACCCAGACTAGAGAGAGCCACAGAGATAAATGGATCCGAGAGGTTTGGGAGAGAAGGAAAGAAACAGAGAGGGTTCCAGATTTGAGCCAACAAAAAATATGATTTTTTTAGAAGATAGATCTAAATCCTTTCCCATAAATTTGAGCTTAACCAATAACTACTTCTTCTTTGTTCTTTGTCGATGGTTGCTGAATGAAGAAGATGGAGGTTCGTCGACTGCCTCCATTCACGTCTGTCGTCGCCACTCGCTCTCTCAACTGTCGCAACCAATAACCCAAACGTCGACGTACAAGGTTACCAAGGAGACGCACGAAGACTAGATCTAGGTTCGAGGGGAGTTGAGAGACTGGTCGACCGAAAGGGATCTGAACAAAGGGAGATAAAGGGAGTTGGAGGGGTGGGTGGAGAGAGGTGGATGAGATTTGAACGGAGGGATATAGAGGGAGTTGGAGAAGAGAAAATGCTTAAACATAATTAAAATTTCCTAGTTTTACAACAACCACCACAAATTTTTTTTCAATGTAGTCGCTTTTTAAATTTTCATTTTTGATCACAGACCAACTTGAACCAGGTAATCACCCGGTCCATGTTAGAATCTGCCTAAAATTTCACTCATTGAAAATTGTTCATTTTGAAAATGATACAAAATAGAGAAAACGGACCAATAAAACATTCTATTGATGATGTTGGAAGAGATCATATCTTTTAACATTAAGCTTTTGAAAGAGCTAATTATTAATATACACATAAATTATTATAATATCTAAATTTTAGATGAACTCATTTGGTAGGTAGTTTTTAATGATGAGACTTTTAAGTTTTTATGTTTTCTATTTTCTCTGATCTTTTGTCCATATAATATTTGATTAAATCTTATACAATTTATTTAGGAATATTCATATGCTATTATTTTGTCTTTAGAAATAATTGTTGTGGCATACCAACACTTTTTAACAAATAGTTACCAATTTCGTTAAAAATAAATAAATAACTAGTAGCCAACTTTTTTATGGACAAAATAATGAGAAAAGACAAAAAAAAAGTCTCTTAAAGTAAATTTTGCAACTTTTTTTTATCTTTCTCTTTTCACGTAATTTCTCTCTCTTTTAACAAAAAGAGAAACAAACATTTTTAACACACAATAATTGAAATTTTTAACCGAAAGCAACCACCTTTTCAAAAATGTCTAAAAAAATGATTTTTTTAAAACAAAGAAACCATTTTTCAACCAATTATTTTTTAAAAAAATAAACTCTAGTTTCAAACCGACCCGCTTCCGCAGCTTTGATCTGTGTGTGCAATCAATGACCCACCTCATCGACTAACGTGTTGACCTGAACCTAGACCTACGTGCCCACCATGACTTGCTCCCTGATCTAGTTTGACCTGCATCTGGTCTGTTGACTCAAGGTTGTTGATGTGGTGAGCATTGCTGAAATGGCAACCACATGTAGGAGAGAAAAACTTACAATTGGAGGATTTTACATTATCATTCGAGTGAACAAAACTGTCACTTGAGAGAACGGGCGTCGATTCTGAAAAAGAAAAAAAAAGAGAATAGTTTCTAAACCCTAGCAGCTCTTCTATAAATAGGATATGATCACCTCAATAAAACAGGATCAAGGAGTCAAATTGGGAAGAAGATGTAACCTTAGGAGAGCTAGAAGAACATCGGAGACACCATTGATCTCCCCGATCAATCGAGAATTCATCTCATTCTCTTCTCTATCTATTATGTATCTCTTCTTCTACTATCTATTCTCTTTGTTTCTATTTTACTCTAACATGAACTAAGTCCCTCTAGTTGGGCCAATGAAAGGAAGCTTTCCGCCATTTGTCTTGTAAATTATTTTTATTCCAATATGCATTGTTGAGTTTATGTTTGCTATTCAATTACTACTGAACTGTGTGTATGCCTGATCAACATATAGTTGGCATCCTCATAGAAGAGAGAGAGAGGGGTTTAGCAAACCATAGGTTGAGTAGGACACCGAGAGGGTTTACGCGACTTGTGTGGTCGTATGAGGGACCGGTAGCTTGGACGCATAACCCTTGTAATAGGTTTAGACATCACTAAGAGATTAGAGAACCAACTTAGACTGAGAGGGTTACTTAACCTCGAGAGAGGCTAGTAACCATTAACCCCGACTATAAACAGTGCATAATTGGATAGGAGTAATAATTAGCAAGATGAACAAGGGAAATGGAAATCCTGTGTCCTAACATTTCTTCTCATCTTAATTCTTCAATTTAGTAATTGTGTTTTTATTCTTTATTTTACTTGTTTTATTTTTATTGTTTGATTGCTTCTCTTCTTTAAATTGCAATTAATTGAAAATACCAAAAAGAACAAACCCAAAGTAACTAAGGACACCTACGTTGTAGAATAACGTAGTTCCCTAGTCTCCGTGTATATGACAACCTGAGTCTCAAAATGACTCACTTATTACTTGTCACGACTAGTGCACTTGCTAGCTTTAATTGTATCAATGAGTTATGTGCTTTTATAGATGAGCGTAAGGAGATAAAATAGAGGTGTTTAAAAGTTAGCTCCCCATATCTTGGATTGATAGTCCCTCTTATCTTTAGATTTGTTGTAACAAACTTGGAGGTTTCCGTGGTTGTTGCTACTCCTTTGTATGCTAAGCGTAACAACACATTGAGCTAGTGAGGTCTACGGTTAGTTTAGCCAACCCGACCTGAGGTTGTAAGGTCCAAGTGGAAACTGGTGGTTTTGGTCTTTGTGGGTCCTTGTTGGATCTTCTGAGAGTCGGACCTTGTATAGTTGGACCTCGCAGATAATTGTCCTATAGATGTTAGCCCGCTACAAGTTTTATTGTAGTTACTCTTAGTTAAGTTCTACAATGTAGGATAAATATCCAACATGTGCTTTTTCACAGTGGTTATTGCTATTTTTGAAGGAGCATTTCCTCCCTCCCCATGTTTGTAATGTTGGGAAAACCTTCTACATAATTTTTCACCATCTATAGAACTGGACTACTAGTATAGTCCAATCTTAACTCTTGCATCTATTTCATGTTCTTCTCTTAAAGTATCAGTTGTTCTTGTGGAGGAATTTCTCCAAGAAGAATATGGAGGATATCAAAAAGGAATAGCATTTCATATAATAATAACATGATGATGATGATTTGGCAATACCAGTGTTATTACCCACTTATTACACCATGTTTTCACACATTACTGATAATTCAAACAAATCACAGACAAATGTGCATCTTAGCTCCTGAGTTACAAAGGTACATTAGATATCCACCTAGAATACATGGCAAAACCTTCATCAGGCTTGAACTGTGTAGCTGTATGTCCAGCACCCTGCAATACGAAAAGAAACTTAAATCTTTTACTAAGCATTGTATTTTTTATATTTATTTTTTTTCTTTTCTTTTTAAAATTAACAAAAATCAGAACACATGTGATGTGCATGTTTTCTTACCTTCAATGTTGCAAACGTCATTTGATTGGAATAAGTCCTTGTGAATCTGCTTGAAATGGAATTAATCATAAGGATTTGGATACATGTTGTCATAGGGTGTTCAATTGGTAGGAATTTTGAAAAACAAAAAAGGAATTTCTTGGTTAATGATGTGTTTAGAATTATATCTGAAGGGTAAAATTAAAAACTAATAATATAATAGGCACACAGAGAATGATAAATAAAATGGAACCAAGAAAATTTCTTCAAAGTGACAAATACAATGGGGGTGGGTGCTTAAATACCTTATACTATTTAATTTATCTATTTTTTATAATATTTATAATTAAATTTATCAAATTTTGTTATCATTTCATGTTCTACATGATCGTAATAAATTTTTCATTGCTCAAATCATTGAAAGAACCAACTTATAAGAGATTTAGGGATTTCCAGACTATTTAAGCTTACGATGCAACTCTCTACAAGTATTATATTGAAAAATATTAATTTATCATATTAGATCGTACAATCCATTAATATGACATATTAGATTATGAAATAATAACCAATGGGGTTGGTCCAAGTGGTAAGCGGCTTGGTATCGTTTAAGCAAGGTCCCGAGTTCGAGACCTTGTGTACGCAGTTATCCCCACTGGGAGACTCACCCGCCATAGTCAGGTGTGCGACCCGGGTCGACCCGGATTAGTCAAGGCTAAGCCTTGGATACCGGGTAGGCAGCCTAAAAAAATAATTATGAAATAATAATAAAATTTGATGAATTTAGTTATAAAAATGATAAAAAATGAATAAATTAAGTAACATGGGATATTTAATCCCATGAAGTATTTGAGAAACCGCCATATAATAAACAGGAGGGAGTACTTCACAATGAATGTGAATTTCGAAATAAGAATAGAGTTTAAATACTAACAACCAATTAAATCTTATCACATTAACATAAATAATTAACTTTCTCTCTTAGATCTGATTGAATGACGGTGTAAAAAAACTTTACAATGTCAATGTCAAGAGATAGAAATTAAACTCATAAGAATAATGTAACGTATGGGTATATCTACTATCACTTCTTTACTTTGTCATTTGGTTTCAGGGGGTAACAATTAAAGATTTATCATATCAAGGGCTAAATGATTAATGCATACCCTGCGACTTGGCCGTTTACAAGCCATGGCCTCCAATCATCTACAATGGAGTAGTTTAGAGCCCTTATCCATGCCTGAGTCGACATGAATGGAACTACTGCATCATGATCCCCACTGTCAAGATAACAAACATCAATTGCAACATGAAATCATCAACTTGCCACAAACGGAAACTGATTTAGAATGCAAAGATCTTAACCTATATATCAAGGAACGGTAGCCTTTTGCGCTGAGATTTACATGAAACTCAAAGCTGCTACGGATATCGGATTCAAAATCATCATTGTAACACCGTTGCCATTTCCCTATGGTTCCCTGTAGTACATTGAGCTAAGTAAATTTATATGTATGATGCAGCATTAACCATTACCTAAATACTATGTTGCATTGGTACTCCAAATTTTGGAGAAGTACCCGTATGGATACGGACCGAGTACAAGTATGTAGTGGATACGCCTACGTATCCAATTTTCTTTTTATGAAAAAGTAGAACGGGTACGACTGAATGTGGTTGAGTATCCTGCGGATATGCTAGATGACCAAAACTATATCGTTTTGAATGTTTTTTTAGTTTGACTTACTAATTAGATCTTAATAAAAAAAAGTAATAAATTAGCTCCTCCTTCAATCCTCTATGCCTCCTTCTTTAATCTGTGCCCTTATCTCTGGCACAACCTTCTTCTCTTCTATTATTTCTTTTTTGAAGAAAGACATAAAGAAATATGATTTTAATTTTTTCTTGTGATATTAATTTTAAATTAGATATATATATATATATATATATTAATTATCTTGTGAATTTTTTTTATTATATATAATTTGTTTCATATATATATATATATATATGTTCGACGTACTTATACTTCTATTTATTTATTTTTTTAAAATTTCGTACCCACGTCCGTCCCTAACTACCGGTACCGTACCTGGCACCGGTGTAACATAGACTAAATATAATGAGAATGTAGATTTATTATATCAAACCTCTCGAATATGCAGTGCCGCGCGAACACTATCATTGTTGAGCCATTGATCACCGAGGAAAAACCCAAAACTCTACAAAAATTAAAAAAGAAATGCGTAAAATGAAATTGGAAACATTATGGACAAATCGTGTGTGAATCTACAGAAGGTGTTGTGTGAATGTAAGGGGGTGTGTTTTGGGAACTTGAAAAACCAAGTTGTTATGGTGTAAATAAAATACAACTAGATATGCTAAGCAATATAAAAATGGTGATTTTTAAACTACCTATAAATATTTTATGTTATTTAATTTATCTATTTTTGATAATTTTTGTAACTAATTTATTGAATTTTGTTATTATTTCATGTAATAAACTTTTCATTAGTCAAATCATCGAAAGAACCAACTTATAAGAGGTTTAGAAATTTGCTGATCATTTGAGCTTACGATGCACCTCTCTACAAATTTTGTATTAAACAGTACTAATTTATCATACTAGATCATATAATTCATCGATATTTCATATTAGATATGAAATAATAACACAATTCGATGAATTTAATTGTAAAATTATTGAAAATAGATAAATTAAGTAGCATGTAATATTTATCTTAAGAGGTGTAAATTTATACCGGGCAACTCATATCTGGCACTATAAGAGGAGAACTAAGAGGGTTTTTCAGCTTCTGAGTCAAGGATCTCCTATGAAACACTTGAGGTCGGTCAGGGGAATATTCATCCTTACATAAGACTCCCAAAATGTACAACAAATCAACTCCCGAAAGGCACTGCAGTTAAGAGATATTAGTGAACCAATGTGATGAACACACAATTTGAGCTGAACAAAAGAGTAGAAGTGAATATCATGATAAAATCGGCATAGTTGTTAGTACTTGCCTCCTCATAGGAGTGGATGTCTCTTGAACACAATTCATTTCTGGAATCTTTATCAACGTATTCTCCTTTACAATTTCTCTGTAATGACTGTTCATAGTCATAGATGACATACAAGTAAGAATCATTGGCATTTCTTTTTATTAAAATGATCTAGACATAAATTGCTAATAGGACTTAATTAAAATATAAAGATATTCAAATATTTTAAGGTAAATTCAAGGATAAACACATTAGAAGTTTGTACCAACTTAATAAGGAAATATTGTGTATGTAGATTTATTGGTAGCGTTTAGGTCATTTCGTATATAACAACAGATGGACAAATTAATACATTAGGTGCATGTAAATATTTGAAAAAAGAGATGGAAATAAAAGGAGGACATAAAAGACATGTCTTTACTATCTCATTATCTCTGACCTTTCTGTCTAAGGAAAAGAACTATTGCCGGTTTTGTGTGTGTGTGTATTCTGTTTGAAAAAAAAGTATTACCAAATAGAGTTCATCTGAAATAAGTCCCATTCCATGAGCATATGGAATTTGATCATTTTTTTCTCTTCGTGTTGTCATTGGATTTCCTAGCAGATATCCCTGCAAAAATTAACATCATTACCAATTCAGGCTTCATAGCTCTACTCTTCCCCCCTAATTAGCACATGAGACGATTAGCTTGTCACCATTGCACCCAAGACATAATTAAAAAGTTGTTTATATAATATTTTGTCGATAGAGAAAACGTAGTTAGAGGAACTGATTAGAAACCTGGAGATTTATCCATGGTTGGAGACCTTTATCATTCCCTGATAATAAAGAAAATTCAATTATAATAGTTACTTAAATAATAAAGATGTGTAAGTTAAATCTTTTGATACTTAGAATGGGCAAATTTGTATGCTTCTATAGAAGACATCTGGTAATTAGACCTTTTTAAAGCATATCAAACGAAATCAATTTTCGCATAAAGTTATTTATGGTATAGTTTACTGAAAGAAAACATTATAAAATTATTTTACTATTTAAGTAATTAGTGAGTTGAGGAAAGACAAAGGTAACCTATTTGTAAATTGTTATTAGAATGTAAAGTTACATGACTTTTTAACTGTTTAGGATTCAGAGTTCACGTGACCTTAAATCCTGACTTTTGATTTAGAACTTTTGTTTTGCTAATCTCTAGAACACCAAAAATTTATATACTAGTGGAGAAAGGCCAATTAAAATGATTAAGAAACATTTTTGTTTGTTATGTATACAATTAAATAAAGAGTATTCCATGGAATAACTATTTTTTATGTCCAACTTTTATTCCATTTTTACCCTCTCATGTAATTAAGTTAATCTCTTACTGGTAACCAACCAAAAGTGCTATTGTATCTTACAAATTGTTTATACTGGCCGATACGAAATGCCTGCAACCCACTAATAAATTGTAAAGATATTGACTATTACTTCTACAATTGATTCATCATGAACATTGAGCCATTAAAATTTATTACCATTTGAAATCTCTTGAACAATAGCAGGGGCAAGAATGCCAGAGTACGAATCAGCTCCGAAGTACAATTTGTTTGAAAGAAATTCCGGGTGATCAATAAGCCACTACAAAATTTATGACATAAACATTACAGCTTAATAACAAATGGTTGAAATTATATAGCTTTTTTACAGTTATAGTTAGGAGGTTGAATTTCTCAGTAAACAATGAACAAAGATTAACAAAAAAAAATAGAACCAAATATAATGACAATGCCATGAATATAAGCATTGTGACTTTACCTTCCTAAGAAATTGATGGGCATGATGAACTACTTTCCAGTCACTTCGATGGGCAGTGAGATTTTTTGCATAAGAAAAGCCGGTTCCAAATGGCAAATCAACAAAAATAATGCTAGATACCTGACAAAAAGCAATTAACATTACTAGCAATATTTACTATAACAAATTTAGCTTAAGACTGAGTATTTATTAACTACACTTAAAAAATGTGTCTTATAATATAATTATGAAATCTTTTATTGACGGAGGCAACATTTCATAATAGCACCGATAAAAAAAATCATTTACCAAACAAAATCTTAAATAAAACCAAAACCAATCCATAAAACAATAGAGGATTGCGTCGCCAACCATCACCACTAACCACGATGACCACAGTCTCCGACCACGACAACCACCATGACCAACCATGGATTTAGTTAAGCAACGTTGTTAAAATTGAGATCTTACATAAGATCAAAAGAGTAAAATAAAAACGTAAAATGTAAAATCATAACATAATTTAAATAGTAGGATCGTTTGATTTAACTAATAATAGTAAAATCAGCTGACTTTTTCCAAATTGTAAGATTTTAATATTTAAATCAATATTTTAACAACATTAGAGCTGAGGACTCCGACGCTTCCTACAACATAGCTTTGAGTTCCCACAACACACATCTAAAATTTAACTATCTTCATCCTACTTCGTGACAGGGAAGCACCGAGGAGTGGCACATGGAGAATCTGCGGGGGCAAAACGACAAGATTCGACAATGTTGGTCACAAAGTCTCTCTACTACAAACTCTCTTTACCTCTTTGTGTGCGCGAAAGAAAACCAAAATTAAAAAATTTTGGATTTTGGCTTAAAATTTTTGAACCAGTAAACCGGTTTAAATCGATTCAGAACTGGTTTGATTTCAAAAACCAATATGTTAATCCAATTAATATTTGGTTTTGGTATGGCTTTTAAGAATACTAAATCATTCAAAAAGTGTCATCTTAGTGCTAAAAAGCAACACTTAGTTGAAAGTGTAGCCTTTCTTGAATGGTATTACTAAGGCTACATTTTTCGCGAGTTTATAAAATGTTGCCTTTGTCAATAAAATTATTCCTTTTTTCTAGTGTAAAGTACACTTTTTAAGTGTAGTTAGTAAAAAATGTGACTTTAGACCAAATTTGTTATATTGATGTCTCCCCCTCAAAATAAAATAATAAAAATGAATAGCATCAAAAGAATGTGAAATACTATTTATACTGAGTTTAATTGTGACACACTATTCATGTACTAATTTTGCACACATCCAATCATATTCTAACACAAAAAAAAGTTGTTGAATTTTCAATAGGAGTGTAAAAATTAGCCACTTTTACCTATGAAAAAACATGATTTGATGTTTATGTAAAATTTCTTTTGCATTGTAATTTAATTAAGTTCTTATACTTATTTCAATACTAATTAATTATGCACATATGATAATCACATGCTTTGCAAGAAATGCTAAAGTTTACACAGAGTGTTTTAAAGTTTGGTCATTGGGTAAGAATGCCAAGAATTTGGAAAAATATAAGGTAGTCAGAAGATATACTAAAAAGGCAGTGAGTGAAAGAGAGAACTAGAGCATTTGATGGGCTATAGTACCAATCCATAGCTATACAAGCTAGTTAAAGGTAGAATAAGAAAGACAAGATTTAGATCAGATGAATTGCATCAAGGATGAAGAAGGTAAAATTTTGGTATTGGAACAAAACATCAAGGAGAGATGGAATGGCTACTACAAAAAAATTATTCGAAGGGTACGAGTTTTTCCTATAATCGAACAGGTTGAATATCAGGAAAGAAGACCCAAATTGTACTTTTTATTGTAGAATTTGAAAATCAGATGTAAAGGAAGCTTTGAAGTGTATGGAAAATGGCAAAACTATGGGACCTGATAATATACCCATTGAGGTATGAAAATATCTAGGAGAAAAGGGTATTAGTTGGCTTACAAAGTTGTTCAATGAAATCATGATGACGAAGAAAATGTCAGATGAGTGGAAGATAAGTATCTTAGTTCATATTTATAAAAATAAGGGAGACATACAAAATTGTGCAAATTACATAGGGATTAAACTGATGAGCCATCCTATGAAACTATGAGAGCAAGTAATTGAGCAAAGATTGAGACTGGAGATTTGCATTATGGAAAATTAGTTTGATTTTATGTTTGAAACGTCTACCATGGAAGTGATTTACTTGTTAAAGTGATTGATGGAAATATATCAGAGGGATCAGAGAGACTTACATATGATTTTCATTGATTTGAAAAAGGCGTATGACAAGGTGGCAATGGATATTTTATCGAATGTTTTGGAGAAGAAAGAAGTTTAGATTACTTATATATGAGCAATAAAAAATATGTATGATGGGGTTGCAACTAAGGAGCAACAACGGATTTTCCCATCAAAATTGGTTTGGACCAAGGGCCAACTTTAAGTTCCTACCTTTCCACATAATAAGACAAAGCTTAGTTTTTGTTGTTGTATGACAACCACATGCTTAAATAAATAGTACTTACTTTTACAAATATTGAATAGAATTTAAGAAATGAAATCAATGTCAAATTCCTGAGGACACATTGTATTACCTTTGTCCATGACTGTGGCCTCAAGACCAAATTAGGCAAGCTCCCATTAAATTCCTCAATTTTAAATGCAATTGGACCTATAACATGCAGTTGATGACAAAGTAAATTAAGCAATTCCATAAATGTTGTTGAGTGGATCATCTTCCGTAGGATCAAATCTAATGAAAAATCTAAACTAAGCACAACAAAATAATTAATTCACAACATCGGTTCCACATTTTGCTTCCAAATGATCCTGCATGGTGGAAAATCTAAGCCAAAGGTTCTCTAAGGAAACAATCATGTCAGTGAAGTCATCAGGATGTGTGATGTGTGCATCATGGGAAGCTATCAAATGGATCAACAGCCTAAAAGCTCAATTTGAGATAAAGGATCTTGAGTTCAATAATTTTCTAGCATGCTTTGAATGTATTATCGGTGCTGCTTTTCATTTCGCTTTACTGAAGTTGTTAAAACACCTTTTTTTTCTAGCAAAGATATAAGGGAGACTTGTCCTTGCTAAGGGTCGAATTACCTAACTTCTTGTGGTGGCCCATGAGGTGTTGTTAGAGGAGTAATAAGGTATTTACATCCTCTTATATGTCATAATGACAAACTTCTTTCTATTAATATATAAAAGTTTGATAGTCTCATTTTATAAACTAGACACATGGCACACCGCAACAAAAAAATATCTTCTAAAAAAAATTTAGTACATGGAACCAATTTCTAGATAACAATGAAAATCTATTAGTTAAAGCCAATCTCTTTTATTTTTTATTTTTCCATTTGTAATTAAAAATATAGAAATAATTAGAGAAATAAGAGCTCTTCCTATCTCTTTAGTTTTTGTCCTATCTATCATTTAACTTTTTTTTAGTGTTGTGTTAATTATGTTTGTGTATAAATAATTAGTAATAAAAATTGTCTTCTATTAGCAACAAAATATTTCTGAATATCATTGGACGTTTTCCTTTACCAAACCATGAATTCAATTCAAAGGTTGGCATTCTAATTATGTTGTTCAAAAACATTGACGATTGTGGATTGTGTAATGATAACATGTTATTCATTACTAGAATTGACAAAAAAGTTTTAACAAGTAGCAATGTTAATGAAAAAAATATTTATTCGAGTATTTACAACTCCAATATCATTATCAAAACTCCCGGCACGTTTTATGTATTATAAAGTTTTCATATTGATTGATTGCTATTATGACATTAATTTGCTTTATGTAAAGTGTTCAACCTATGGTTGATCTCACAAACCATACATTTCATTAATAATATACGCAGAGGTGGAGCCAAACCATTTTTGTTGGGGGTTAGATTTAGTTTCTCAAATATATAGCGGTCACAACATTCTTTTAATTAATTAATTTATTTACAAAATTAGTTTCTTAATGATTCAAAATATCACTTATTAGTCATTTTGTTAATTCTTCAAAGTATAATGATCACCATATTAGTTATTTTAAAAAACTAATGTGAATAGTTTTTTAATCATTGAGGGACTAATATAGGACAATTTTTTTTAAGGATTAATGTCGTAGTCACTATACTTTTGGATGATCAAAAAGGAGTTTACTCATTAAATTTATGCATAAAATATGCTATGTCTCTTATAAAAGAAAAATATACATTCCACAATTAAAACTCAAGAGATACATACATAGATCATATTGATTGTAATAACAATAATCTTTCCCAAATTATTGAAATGTCACAAATAATCAACTCATAATTTTATTAGAAAATATATAACGTCCCATAAAACCCATAATTTAAAAATGTAGATTCACAATTATATTTCAATTTAACTCAAAATTGATCTTTAGAAACTAGAAAAAAATAATTATACAATACAAGCTATAATTTTCTCGATTATACACAATTATGTTGAAAACAAAATGAGCTGAGAAATTGCACGTTTCTCTTACTTTTTTTTTTATTTAGAAAGAAACAATAAAAAAAATTTGAGGTTAAAAATTAAAAAAGAGGGTAATAAAATTGTGTTATTAGATGCAACAAACATTTTCCTTTTTTCTAGTACAAGTATACAAAAGTTTTATGGGATGAGTAAAAACATATCTATACTATATAAAAAAAATAAAAATAAAAAAATCTTAGGGATGGTCGTTGCCGCCCCAAGAGCAAATGAGACTCCACCCCTGAATATACTTGTGTGTGTATATTGTTACACTCCGCACATTTAAGCAAATACAAATTCTAGTTTGTGCTAATAATTAAAAATATATAATAAAATAAACCACCTCTTTTTTTATTTATATTTATTTTCATCTTCTCTAATTCATTTTATTTTAAGTAAAATATACTCATCTCTCTTAACAAATACTTTTATTACACAATATTTTTATATACTTTTTTTAAAGAGTTTAATTTTTATGTAATGTTCATATAAAAGAGTTGTCACATTGACAAAAGTAGTTGACTCTCACGGTGAGTTTGTTTGATTTTTTTTTTTTATATATGAAATTGATTCTTAATAAAATTTATTTTATTACAACTATTTTTATAATAAAAATTCTCTCAAGCAAGTTAATTATTAACACAAAAATTATATAACTTTCAAGTTCTCGAATCATTACCAAAAAGAAAATACTCTAAATATTTCCTACTTTAACACGTAAAACGTAAAATATTTAGTGATTTTCAATATTTTCAATTTGCAAAAATTTAGTATCACTTTGTTTTGATGAAAACATATGATAACAAACTAATTGTACATTTTTTTGAATAAATAGACTTCATCTTCTTTGTACTCATTAACATTAAAATAGTACCCGTTAGAATGTAATATGTTTGACCAAAAATATAATATGAAATGAATATTACTACTTTATCACTAATACGAGTGTAATCAAACCCTGAAACCTATGATATTTGCTTATGTTTTGACATAAATTTGTATTCACATAACTATATATTGTAATGTATTTTAAATTATTTAAAGTTTTCTTACTTCTGATATTTTTACTTATAGGTTTAATTAAGTTAGTTGGATTGAGAAATATTAAAATATAATCAAATTTTTAATGAAAAATAAAAGATTAAAAAAAGTTAACAAAAAATAACATTACAAAATAATAATAAGAAGAATAACTAGTCGGATATTTTGCTAGTTACCCACCTATTTGATAGGCAAGGCCAGAAAATGAAGAACAACCAGGGCCACCGGTTAGCCAAAGCATAAGAGGGTCACTGTCGGGATTGTTCTGAGACTTAAAGAAGTAGTAGAATGCCTGCATGTCATCCTCATCATCTGTGTCCCCCAATCCCACATACCTGGCAAATATGCACATAAATATGTAATACTAGCAAAATATCATGGAAGAAAGACATTAATTGGACTTGATAAAAGAGTATAATTAAGCTAACGAGCTGTAGCTCAAGCGATTCAATGTTAGAGAAATAATTCTCTATAATTACTCCTAACAATAAACTAATCACTAATAATTTTTCTTCTCCCCTTCATTCATTCACCGTAAAGAATATATTTATAGGACATACAATATACTCTACAACATTCTACAATAATACATAGCACATCACATTCGTTACTAATACATAACACAAATACAATAACATACAAAATCTTGTTTGGTTATGAAGACAAATACAAAAACTTGTGTCTTATGACAAAAAAATTAGTATATTTTTTTACATTTCCGTTCTACTAAGACATGAAGACAAAGACAAATATAGAGTTTTAATGAAATTATGAATTAGTGAGAAGGAGACTCAAATGATATTTTAAGTCATTTTTCATTTTTTATGTCTTTTCACCACAAAATCAAATATGATACAAATATAATAAATTGTGTTTTGTATATCATCACCAAACCAAATAAAGATCGACTTTTAATTTTATATTTAATGTGTATGTTCCCATGTTTCGTTAACCAAACATAGCCTAAGTGATTAGGTGATTAGGAGGTGACAAGGCTGGCCTGGATCCGCGGGCCTCATTTTTTTCCAATCTCCATTTGCTTCATTGAAAAGCCTAAAATAAAATAAAATAAAAAATTGAAGAGCTGCTAATACTGACCCAGTTTCGAATTCAAACGGAAGGTGTCCTTCAAAGCCAGGAAGCACTTCAACCTTAGCGCGAGAGGCTTCAAGCTGAGATGATGATGGAATGTGCAACACAAGTGCAAGTGCAAGTGCAAGCAGAATGCGAAAGTAGCTGCTAAAGTTAGGAACCTTATCCATCATCTCTTCAAGCTGCAGTTTCTTTCTTTCTGTTTTTCAATGTTTGGAGTGCTTTGTTGCCTTCTTTTCATCTTAATTTATCAGTATGGAACGAAGGTGTCATTACCTACCCAACCCACCAGCATTATTAGGAAAACCGACAGGTTAAATCATACGAATCATCATTAATGCTCTGTCCAGGCTAAATCATACGAATCATCATCAATGCTCTTACATAACAGACAAGAACGTCACTAAACCATCTAATTTCAAAAGGTCAGAAGATTTAATGCTTGGCCCCACATGAGCTCATTAATCTCCACGGGTGAATTGAAACTGGTTCTCTTGACGAGTGAACTCTAGACAAAGAATGCTTGGTTGAAAAATATGATTTTGGAAACCCAAGAACCAATACCCGTAATAAAGATTGAATGAGCAAAGAACAACTTTGATTAAATAGAAATAGTTATAAAGAGCTTGAATTTGCAGAGAAAATAACAAGAACAAACACTAATCTTAAAAATTGAAAGAACATAAAGTAAAGAAATGAGAATTTATTTGATTTTCTCTGTTTACTTGTACGTCGTGATAAATTGAGTGTGTGAGAGGTGTTATAAGCATGTATTTTGAGTTCTTCCTATGCTCGGCGTGCCTATTTATAAGGGAAATAAGGTTCAGGCATGCTTGACAATTGTTCCTAATCGATTGAGTTCCTTGGTCTTCACTCCACATCATTGAATGACCTCTTTTTCACTCCAAATAACCTCCATTTGTTTGAATTGTAATTTGAACTCTGACGCCAATAGTTACTCACCTCCATTAATTTGTGCGTTGTCATTTGAGTTGTCCACCCATGGCTTTCCTTGTTCTAAAAACTTTAAACTCCTTGAGTAGCCTGCTCTTTTACTAGTCATTCTATGAAGGAACATGTTCCTGAGAGCTATTCATTTCCTTCATCTCGTTGCTAAAAATAGTCGCCAGCCACCTATTATTTGGCTACCTTCCTTCTCAATTGAACATATTGACTCGCCTAGATGGTTCAAGGTCGACCATCCTGATGTTCGTCTAGAGGGTTGCCAAACTTTCCATCTCAGCTTTAAATGAATTTTCACTCATTTTACAATCTTGCCCTCATATAGTGGGTCCTTGTGCCCTTTTAATTTCCTTGATTATTTTTTTTATACTAAGATGCTTACCAATATTTTTCTTTAAAATGGTATGAAAGAAAAATATTTGTTGTTAAATTATGTGAGAGAAGAAACTTTTCATATTCCCAATAAGATATTATAAAAATTCTGAAAATGTTTCTTGCGGGTTTCATAAAACATGATCACACATCCTTTTAAGTCACCTTAAGTCTTCCACTTATGTCCCTTATTGTCTCTCACTTCCCAATTACTTCCAAATTTATGAAACTTCCTTGAGTTTTGTTTTTCCTTTATTTAAGCCACCACAAACTAAACTCTCTTTTTCTCTTATCTTTCTTTCTCTAAGATTATTGCTTATTCTCGTTCCCATTTTCATCATTTTCCTCTAAAATTTTCTCTTTTTTTAGGTCCGATTCCTTCCCTGTAAGACCCCTTTCCTATCATTCACTACATTCTGTTCATTTGCATGGCTTCTCAACACCCAAAATTCTCCGGGCTCACAGATGAAGATCTTTCTCTAATTGATTCAACATCAACATCCATCCAAAGAAAAACACTGAAGGTGGCACCAATTCACCTTTAAAGTTGTCTTTACACATTCATTCTTTATTACGTGTTTGCTTCTTGGGTTTCCGAAATCATATTTTCCAAACAACCATTATCTTCTTAGAACCCACTCAACAAGAGAATCAGGTTCATTTTCCCAAATTGAGATTCAAAACATATCGCCTATTACGTTATGTCCCGTCTTTATGTCAAAGTCAATGCTTCTTCTCATGGGCTTATTGTCAGTCACAACCCCATCCCCGCTGAAATTAACTTTGTCCACAAGATCCCAGTCGCATATGTAAAAACCAGAAATAAGCAAAGCAAGGACGTGGCCTTTTAAGTTGGTTGGTACAATAATGGTTCATTTATTTATTATGTAGGTAGGTGGCCGCAGTGGCCGCACGTGCCACATGGACTTGCAATAATTGCTGCCATGGCGTTTCATTTTGAGAAATTAGGAACCTTGAATATCTTAGCTGGTTTATGAAATTTTTATCAGTATTTATATTAGTTTTTAACATAAAAAAATCTCAATTAATTTTTGAATGTTCTCAATTAATCTTTTAATATTTTAAACGTTATTCTCGTTAGTCCTTAAAATACTTAAGAGATAATGATTAATGAGAGTAACATTTAAAATGCTTAAAGACTAATTTAAGATTTTTTTTATTGAGGGATCAATGTGAACACTCATAAAAAATTCAGGGGTCAATTAAGACATTTTTCCTTTGTTTTTTTCTCTTTCTTCTGATGTAAACATAAATCAAATTTCTTAACCCACAGAAACCAATATTTTTAACACACAGCAATCAATTTTTTAAAAAACTAACTTTTTTAAAATAAAGAAACCAACTTTTTAAACAAACATTTTTTGTAAAAAATAAATACTTAATATAGAATCCAAATTTTTGAAATAAAGAAATCAATTTATTTGTTTTGGAAAGTTGGTTTCTTTATTTAGAAAAGTTGATTTCTGTGGCTTAAAAAAATTGGTTCATTTGAGACTAATGAGAGAAAGAAAAAGGTGAAAAGATGCTTAGAGAAAAACCAACAAAAAGGGCAATAGGAGAAAGAGTGTGACATTGACGCTTTTTGTCCTTTTCTTGTATGTGGATGAAGTGGTATGTATTTTGGTGATTCAAATAACATTGTTTACCAGGGTAAATCTCCTCCAACGTTTTTCTCTATCTCTATTCTCACAAAAGCATTCTGTCACGACCTGAAAATCATGATCGGCACGTAAGAGACTAGTTCCCTTACGAAAGTCTCTTAGAATGTTTTTTCATAAAAGCATGTATTTTAATCCTTTAAAAACATAAATGAAATCTCTTGACTAAATGAAACATAAATTGTTGCAAATGTTAGCTTTCAAATATAAACATTATTATACATGTAAAATACTAGAGGGACAGTCCAAAGATCATGTCTGTATACAGTTGGAGCACTATAGACACTGACTCGGTTATAAAATAAAATAAAGTCTAACATAATCATATGGATAGCTTCACCTCAAGGTGACTTCTTACTCAAGAAATCTTGGCGTCGCTGCAACTTACCATGACCTCCATGAAACTCTGCTTCTATGTCTTAACATGCAACTGGAAGAGGAGTTGGGGGTGAGAACTCTAGGGAGAGCCTCAATGAGCGAGTGATCACCCACAAAACACATGGGACATTTCAAAATATGAACATACATAATGCAATACATAATAATACTTATCATGAAAAAACATTATAATATCATAATAATACTACTAATAAAGCTTTCATGAAAACAATATAACAAACAGCATTTGGGAGGTATCTAGATAAATAAATCCTGAGTAATACAGTCTTACTATATATGATGATGTTTTTGTCAGGCGTCACGACCATTTTCATAAACTATATGTTGTTGTCGAGCTTCATGACCATTGCCATATGTCCGATCGAGTTTCATGGTCTTGCCACTCTATCCGAACCCTATTCTACATGACGATCCTACAAGCTCAACGTAGGTTGCCGCTAACTCACAACTCTATCCTATACCTCACTCCCATAAAAATGATATAAATATAATAACATGAACATGATAATTGATAACATGATAATACTGACATAATCATAAACATTGAAATCCACGAACATACACATGTAACATGATGATCTTATGGATTTAAAACAATGGTCTCATGACTTTTCTAAAATGGTCTTCATGATTTCTAAAATCATTTTGCAAATTGTTTCATAAACAATTTCGTAAATAAGTAAAATAAAAATATTTTCCTAAAAGGGTTTAATAAAATATTTTCATAAAGAAATCTTTCATAAATCCTTCTTTTCTAAAAACACATCATTTTCATATATCATGAATGTTCATAAATCAAATCATTATTTTCTATAAATGTTTAAAATATAAACATAACATAATGGTTAAAATAAGCCATGAGCAACAACCTACTTACCTGCGTTGCATGTGAGAGTGATGTCGCTATCTGCAATGGCCTGTGTAACTTTGAATGACATTCCCGAACTGACATAGAGACATACATAGAAATTACTACCACATGGAGTCAAGAAAACAACATAACCAGAAGCGAAACAATACAATTGGGTACTTCTCGTCAACACTATGATGCTCTAACAGTGTTGCGGCATTGACACCACACAAAATCCTAAGCTGGCCTCAACGCCATAGTGCCCTAGTAGTGTTATAGGGCTAGCAAACATAGCCTCATGGCGCCATTGCGACGCCACTACATTGGTGCCGCCACCAACAACCTTAGACAATATTGAAGAAAAAAAAACAAAGGAGAAGGTTAGGGGACTTACCACTCGTAAAGAACACTTGAATGGTCCCCTTTGAGCTCCCACGCTCCCAAAGATGCAACTAAAATTTTTCAAGGGTCCACACTAAGAGGACCCTCACTTGCACTAATGGAAAAATAGTAAAAATAATTGTTTTTCAATGCATGTTAAGACTCATGAGGTAAAACTTTATTTATAGGAGAAAACTAGCATCTCCAACTATTGAAACTACATGTGGGACTTCCAAAGTCAGCAAGGAGTGCTATTACGCTCCCACAGTGCAATGGCGCTCAAACATGAGTGCTATGGCAATACCTGAGCACTATAACGCCCATGTCAGCAACTCCTGAAGCTATGGTGCCCTCCTAGCACTGTGATACTGTTGCTGAGGTTCAAAAGTCAACTTATTTAACTACGAGGACTCACTCTAGGTTAACTTAGGCGTTCTATCCTACATTTTAAGGTCACTGAACATACGAGCCATCACACACTCTAAATCAACTCCTTAACACCTGCTGCAATTACTTGTTGTAGTTTTTGGTTATTGTGGTCTCACTTGTTGATAGTGGAGGTGGTGTCTCACGTTGTTGGAAGTTATGTGCCATAATTGATGGTGGTATTAGTGCCGCTATTGATGATCTCGTGGCTGAACACGACAACGTGAATGTTGAATATCTTGTAGAATAACTAGATGCAACAAGTCAAAGCATGGGGAGTCATATTTGAAGGCCTCAGTTGAAATAAGGTAGCTATGGGGAAGACACCGTATGTTTAATCAAAGTATTAAGTGAGTTTAAGCAGATTTTTTTTAAGGTGTATTTGTGAGTTTTGTGTAAGAGACAAAAGAAAGAAAGGCTTTAGGGAGCTTAGTTATGATTTTGGCATGTTGAAACCATGACTAAACCCTTACAAAAATTTTATTTTCTTTCCTTCCCCTTCAAAACAAAACTCGCAAACACACCTTTCATAAAATACCAAACATGTTTATTTTTTTCAAGAGCTCAAAAGGGAGAATGCCCTAATTGGTCCCTGAACTTTTCATTAATGCTCACATTAGTCCCTTGACAAAAAAAAACTCAAATTGGTCTCAAAATATTTCAAAATTTACACTTTTTATTTTTTCGTCTAAAGTGCTCAAGGTGTAACACCCCACTTTTTTAACTATTCTAAGCGTTGTCTTAGAATACCGTCTGCCAAGTTTGACATGCATTATTAATCAGATATTAGTTGAACCATACAACCAGTGAGTTATTTTAATATAATTATATTTATTTTCATTTTAGCATGAGGTAAAGACTAGATTAGTTAAGTTTTTGCTTAGTATCAACTTGTTAGTTCAATGTTCTACCAGTCAACAGCCACCTCGCCAAGTAAACCCTTATGCCAGAAACCCACCGAGGAGGTCTCATGACTTCTATACGTTGAAAGAGTATAGATATTGTCACTTTTATTCCTTGCTGACCCTGAAACGACTTGTGAATAAGGTTTTAGTTTGAAAATTAGGGTTTTCTTTTTCTACGGAGCTTGTTTTCTCCTTGTCTAAAGTTTTCTAAGTCCAATTTTGAGATTTAGACACACTCTAATGATTTTTTATGTATGTTTATTCTTTTTGTATCCATAATAACCTTGCGCAAGCTAAATGGTTGTGTTTTAGTTTCTCGACGCGCCTTTACTCGAGCGGCAAACCAACGTGCAACACATCATGACACATGGCACTCGCTTGAGCACCACGTGTCACCCTACATGGCCCTTATGGTGCCATGTGTCACAGTCACACCTTACCCATGAGACAGGTATCTCATGCCACCTCCAAGGTGGACAAGTGTCCTAGTCATACATAATACCCCTATTATTCCTTCATAGTTCTTTTCTTCTCTTTCTTTTGTTTCTAAGAGAGAAGCTTGTGGGTTGATGTAGACAAATATGTGATTCTTTTGTTCATGTACAAAAGATTTATTTAATCCCTTTAAGGGTCAAACTTGTGACCCAGGCACAACATGAAAGTGACAAGACCTTTTCTTGTGTTTCCTGTTGTCAATTATGTCGCCAGTGTGCCCTTGTGGACCCGTCTATTAACCAATAACCCCGATAATCAGAAACTTGTTTCAAAAGCTCCAAGGGATATTTTGGTATGAGTTTCCATGTCATCCTAATCGCACAAAATGTCTGTCTCAGTTCAGAATCATCTCAGAAAATTTTTGATGTTATTGGAACCCAGGTAATGGTGTAGGCTTTTTGTGTGGTCCTGCGAGCCTGGAACCAATTGTCTCATTGTCTAAATTAAAATTAAGTATTAAAGGTACCCTTGAGACTCACGTTTATAGTGTTTGACGCATTTGTAGTTTTACCTAATTTAATTTATCCTTAGACAGTCAAAACGGTCAAGCTCTAGTATCCCAAAACACCTTGAATCACATGATGTGCCGGCGCGCAACACCTCGACACCTGGCCACACGTGGCAACACATGGCATGCCATGTGTCACCACGCATGGATTGCCCTTTCCACTTAGGCCATTCGGCCAAAAGAAATCACCAGCACCCACATTAGAAGAACATAGGAATTTCATTTTGGAGATTACAAGAACAAAGCCACTTTAATTTGGAGAGAATTTATCTCATCCATCCGAAGTAAAACTGAAAGCTCACCACAGCCTTTTCCCCATTTTCCCTTCCACTTTCACTTGAAATAATTAAGAGAATTTTATCTCTTTTATTCTCTTCAAATTCTGTGGCTTCCATTCCTTTTGTCCATCATCATCATCCCAAATCATCACCGTTTCACCCTCCAAAATCATCTTCAATCACCACCGCTTCACCATAAAAAAAATAAATAAATAAAAGAAATCATCCTTACCCAAACACCATCTTCATCACTTCATCGTCATCTTCATCATCTAAGGCCGCTCGGCCAAGTCTTGCCCAAACACACCTGAGACCCCCAATTTCTCATTATTTCCATCACCGAATTGTTGTTGTTGCAATTGTGTTTTAGGTGGGTAATCCTTGAATCACATACACTACTTCGAGTGCATGTGCAAGTGTTTATGTTTTTTGCATTTTTTTTCTGTTCTAAATTGTGCTAAAAATTGTGTGATTTGTGAGTTGTGTTGGATTGATGAATATTGTGTTTGAGAATAAAGTTGATGAGTTTATGTATGGTTGTGATTGGGTTCGGTTTATAGTCTTTTTTTTTTTAATGTTAATATGTAGAAAAATGTTTATTGTGATTGAAAAATAAAATTGTGGAGTAGATGTGCTATATAAGTGTCGATTTTGGGGTTGCTTGAAGATTTTAGAGAGAAAAGTGGGAGTTTTATAGTTATGATGAAAAAGGTGGCCGATTTTGAGTTTGAGAGTGAAATTAGTGAGAAAAATGAAATTTTAGGGATTAAAGTAAATTGTTGTTGTTGCACTAGCCTTGTACTTTTTGAGCTGTACTCAATTAGTGGAATACTTCCAATTACCTAAAAGAAAAACAAGGAAACATTTCATATACTTGTTCGATGATTATGATTTGCCAATGCCATTGCAATTGTTCGCTTATTACATAAAAATGTTTACACATTATTGATAATTTATGATTTATCCAGTAACTAAGTTAGCTTCTGAGTTACAAAGGCACATTAGATATCCACCTTGAAAACATGGCAAAACCTTCATCTTGCTTGTCCTCGACAGCTGTGTGTCCCGCACCCTGTAGTTAAAGCGAAAAGACACTTAAATCTTTCACTAGCATTGTATTTTTTCTTTTAAACTAAAAAAATAAAATAAAATAAAACCAATGCACCTGTGATGCAAAAATTGCTTCTTTTCTTACCTTCAATGTTGCAAACGTCATTCCATTCGAGTAAGTCCTTGTGTATCTGCTTGAAATGGAATTAGTCATAAAGATATGGATACATGTTGTCGTAGGGTTTTCTTGGGTAAGAAATATGAAAAATAAAAAAAGAAATGATGGTAAAATAGGGTTGAAAGATTTGGATTTTATCAAACTTTACTATTTTACATAATGGTTAAGAAACTTAAAATCATTGCTTAATTGTGAAGTATGTATATTAAAATACTTATTTTATTTAAACATCTAAGGAATTCATCTTATTAACCTCAAACTAAATTTCTTGGTTGATGATGCGCTTAGGGTAAGATTTGAGAAAAAAAAATAATAAATGATGTATAAATACCCTGCGATTTGGCCATTTACAAGCCATGGCCTCCAATCATCTACAATGGAGTAGTTTAGAGCCCTTATCCATGCTTGAGTCGCCAAGAATGGAACAGCTGCATCATGATCCCCACTGTGAAGGTAACGAACATCAATTGCAATATGAGATCACAAATGTCATACACATGGCGACAACACAAGTTTTCAGAGAAATATAGACTGATTTAGATTGTGAAAATCTTTACTTGTATATCAAGGAACGGTAGCCTTTAGCACTCAGATTTACATGATACTCAAAGCTGCTAGCGATTTCTTGTTCATAATCGGTTCTATAACACCGTTCCCATTTCTCCACGGTTTCCTGCACAACATTGAGCTCATGAGCTAAGTACAGTCAATATGTGACAAGAAATTGTGAGCTAAATCTACTATATTAATTTAAGAATGGAAACTATGTTAAGAAGGGATAAAAACTAAAACACTTTTCATTTTTTTTCCTTTTTCTATCATTCCCTAAAAGGACTACATTTATAGGAACACATAAGTATTCTAAGACTTTAGAGACTTCTACATCTTTAAAAAAGTGCTCAAAGAAAATAAATTAAAATATCATTTAAAAAAAATTAACAATACCCAACTTCTTAAAAAAAAAGGGTCTTTTTTCAGTAAAAGTGTTTACAAATACAAAATAAATTAATCTCTTGAAAGATAACTTTGCTTAAAAAAACAATGTAAGCAAAAAAAATATATATTTCTTTTAAAGGCTTATCCATATACACATCTTGAGTATTAGTCAACAATTATGATGCAGCATAACACATTTACTAAATGTATATTTATTATATCAAACCTCTCGAATATGCAGTGCCTCACGAACCCTATGATCGTTGGCCCATTGAGTGGCAAGGAAAAAAAGATAGCTCTACAAAAATAAAAACTTGTTGGAAATCAAATTTGAAACACTTAAGGGAATCTATAGAAGGTATTGAAAATGTATGTGAATCTATTCAAGATATGTAAAAATACTGGGCAAATTATTTCTGGCACTCTGGGATCCTGAGAATTAAGGGGGGCATTCAGCTTCTGAGTCAGAGATCTCTTGTACAACAATTCATGTTGGTTGTGAAAAATTGGTGAAAAATCATCTTCGCAATAGATTCCCAAGATGTTCATCATAAAAATTCCTGAAAGGCACTGAAGACAAGGAATAATAATAGTTTATTAATATTGTAAGCAAACCCATGTTTTTTACCTTGTACTAGTATCTGAACTCTGCTACTAATGAGACTGATTAATCTAGTTTGGAATACTGTGACTACTCCTCACAACACAGATTTTTCTTTTTTCTCCAAATTTAAAACTTATGACCCTTTAAAAAGGGAATGAGTTTGCCTAATATTCGATCAATCTTGTGTTGGTAATTAACAAAAAATAGATGGAAGTGAATGTCATAACAAAATTGGCATGGTTATTACTTGCCTCATCATAGGAGTGGATGGCTTTTGAACATAATTCATCTCTGGAATCTATATCCACATACTCCCCTTTACAATCTCTCTGTAACGACTGTCCACAAATGACAGACAATTAAGAACCTTTGGCATTTCTTTTTAATATTTTTTTTAAAAATGAAATGTACATAAACTGCTAATATGAATCAATTAAAATATAAATGATATTAAAATATTTAAAGGAAATTTAAGTACGAACATATCAGCAGTCTACCAACTAGAGACAGGGATGATTGCCATTATTTTGAAAATAATTATTACCAAATAGAGTTCATCAGAAATAAGTCCCATTCCATGAGCAAATGGGATTTGATAATTTTTTTCTCTTCCTGTCGTGAAGGAGTTTCCTAGCAGATATCCCTGTAATGTAAAAATTAAGATCAATTTAGGCTTTATAGTTCATACAACAAGAGCTACTGTTACGCAGCTCCTTTAAAAAATTGTTAAGACCTGTTTGGTGGTCTTGACTATTGGATTCTGGAATCAGAACTCTGTATTATTTTGTCATTATTGAAAACACAGTCTGAAGAACTGATTACAAACCTGGAGATTTATCCAGGGCTGTAGACCTTTATCATTTCCTGTTAATAGAGGAAGTTTAATAATAAAAGTTAGTTAAATCATATTTATGTGTACATTAGAACCTTTTTATATGCGGTCATGTTTATAATGCTATGCTTTTGAGAGCAGAAAAAGTTTTGAGGGGTTTTTATACGTAAAAATTATGACTAAACTTTTCAAAATCTTTTTTTTCTTTCTTAAATTCAACTCATAAACACACCCTTAGAAATACACTCTTAGAGATGTCTCTGGAGTCTTTTTTGTTTATCCTTGGTTTTGTTTACTTTTTAGACGCACCCAAAAAAAAAAAAAAAAAAAANCATAGTTCAATGGAGGACTGAGTGGGGTGGAACCAACAAAATGGCAACAAAGGCTGGGCGAAACTAGCGAAGGCAACAGTGGCTGGGCGGAACTAGCAAAGGCAACAATGGATGCAACATCAGGAGTTGGACAGAGCCAATAAAGGCAACATCGAGAGGTAGGAGGATCTAGCAAAGGCATCAATGATAGGCAACAACCGAGACTACACGGAAGCAGATTAAGTTAACATCAAGATTATATGGAGGCTGTTAAGGGGAAAATTGGCGGAAGCGGAAATATGGGTTCAATGTGGGAACCATGACTCTGATACCATGTTAAACATCTTGATTAAAACTAGTAAATAGACACAACAAAGACTACAGAGAAAATACAGAGAACAAGAAATAACGGTATTATGAGGGTTGTGCATTACACTGGAAGGTGAGCCTATTTATACTCTAAAAACTCAACGGCCAAAAGACAAATTACAATCAATTAAACATTTAAAAGATTATAATTAAATCAAATCAATCAAATCAAATCATTTACAATCATTAATATAAATTATTCTTAACAAAGAATAACAAATTATCGAAATTATATAGCTTGTTTTCAGCTCTAGTTAGGAGGTTGAATCTCCTGAAGTAGACATGAACCATGGAAAGGTTTTATAAAAGAAAAATTAGTGCCAAATATGATGATAGTGCCATGAATGCAAGTATAGTGACTTTACCTTCCTAAGAAATTGATGGGTATGATGAACTACTTTCCAATCACTTCGTTGGCCAGTAAGATTTTTTGCATAAGAGAAACCAGTTCCAAGTGGCACATCTAAAAAAATAATACTAGATAGCTGACCAAAAAGCAATTAACATTATTAGCAATATGTCACCCTCCTAGAACAAATTAACAAAATAAAATCACATTAAAAGAAAGTGCAGGATTGTGTTTCCATAACAACCACATGCTTAAATATGTTACAAATTTCGGACAAAGTTGAAGAAATGAAATCAATGCCAAATTCTTGAGGATACGTTGTATGACCTTTGTCCACGCCTGTGGCCTCAATTCCAAATTGGGCAGGCTCCCATTGTACTCCTCAATTTTAAATTTGAATGGACCTATTGATGACAATAAGTGTTGAGTGGATCATTTTCAGTAGGATCAATTCTAGTCAAATCCTCAGAAACTTAAATAAAATCACCACATTTGGTTAATTAGTTTTTGAGGTCGGGATCCGTCCATGTATTATCATTAATTATATTATTCTAACACAGACAAAAAATAATGTCTTAATTCAGTATTATTACTACATTACCTACTTGATAGGCGAGATCAGAAAATGCAGAACAAGCAGGACCCCCGTTTAACCAAAGGATAAGAGGGTCATTAACAGGGTCGTTCTCTGACCTAACAAAGTAGTAGAATAGCTGCATATCAGTGTCATCTTCTGTTTCCCCCAACCCTACATACCTGTCAGTCAAATACCCACACCACACGTTATTAATTGCACAGATCTTATTTCACAACAAAAATTGTAATACTAACCCGGTTTCGAGCTCAAAAGGGAGTGGTCCCGCGAGGCCAGGGAGCAGGTCCACCTTAGCGCGTGAGGCTTCAATCTGCAACACTAGCGCAAGTGCAAGTGCGACAGAAAGCACAAGCATGTAACAGTAGAAACGTGTATTATTAAGAACCATAATCATCCCTGCAAGCCTCTTAATCACTCTGTGGTCTCTTGTACTTTTTGGATGGTGTTGTATTGCTTTTGACTTTGTCTCTTGCACTTGGGTTGGTTCTTTTCGTTATATTTCAATGCCACGAGAGAGGCGTGGGTCTCGGGTGGGACCCACCGCCCACCATCTGCTTCGTCAACAAATTCCAAAAGACACAATTTGAGTTTGCAACTATTAGGGGTGAGTGCCTGTTGACTTGTTAACCCTAATCTATGCTAACGGATAAACATAATCATTTCTCTTTTTCTTTTTCTTTTCTCTGCTCACTAATTTATTTAATTGTTGTTTCAAATTTAAACTTAGGTTTAAAAATATAGTTCTATAGTTTTAATTTTTTTACTAGTTACCATGCGTGATTGGGGAAGAGATGAGTGAAGAGGTTGATTGAAAGCAGGTAGAAGGAAAATAAAAATAAAATATTGCAAGATGCATCTAATAGAGACAGGTTGTAACAGTTTTCTCTTTGCTTTTTTTTTTAATAACGAAAAGTGGAATCACTCATAAAAATTAGACTGAGATAAATAATGGAAAACAAAATTAGACATCAAAAAAGACAACTCCATTTATTTTACCTATAGATTAATATTCACAAGTATATTTAACCAAAAAAAAAAAAAATCACATCCCCCACTTTCACACAATCCATTGCCCATATATTTTTCTCTCCATTCTCACCATTTTCTACTATTCTACTATATAATCACTCCACTCCCATACCCTTGAATATCATATCTCGGATTTTTTACATGTATATATGGCCTCAATACATTTATATTCTCATAATATGATCTATTTAAAAAAATTACGAATATGAGTTTTTTTGTCTGAAATCGCCACCCCCTATGGCGATTTCAGACATTTGAATTTTTTTTTAAGTCTGAAATCGCTATAGGGGTGGCGATTTCAAACTTTTTGAATTTTTATTTTTTTTTAAGTCTGAAATCGCCACCCTATATGGCGATTTAAGAAATTTGCCTCATATTTTCGTAATTTCTCATTCCAACCCATATTTTGGAAATTTTTCCCTCCTAAAACCAAATAAATGTTAAAACCCCTCCTATCTCATCTTAATAGATTTACTACATATACATAGGACAAATATAAACAATCATATAATATTATACATAAAGAATTAGCTTTAAATAAGCGTATAAGTTAATTTTACTGATCCTTAAAAAATAACATCAATTAGTCTAATATTATTTCATTATATGGTTATATATATATATATATATATATATATATAACATACATAAGCAACAATAGCAACTCTAACAAATAGCATGTACTACTAATCATCAAGTACATAATATTTAAGAATACAAATTCAACCAGAGCAAGTAAAATAAATATATTACAAAACATATACATTATTATGTGTAAATTGCTTGTGAAATGTATGGACAAGCTCACAGCGTAAGTTTTCATGTTAGTTGGTAAATTTTCAGTGGCACGGGGCTTTCCCCCACAGCTCTAGCAGATACAATTATATTTTTTAACTCCATAAACACACTAAATCCTTTATACCTTATACTAAACATATTTTTTATATAAAATCTACTACGTTATATTTTCACATAAACTTACATAAAATAGCATAATAAATCACATAAACAGTGAATCTAAAATTACCCACATCTAAATCTATTTTGAAAACGGTAAAAGCGATAAGCAAAAATTTCCAACCACTTCCCAATCTTACTATTTTCTGGCATCAGACAATACAACAACAGGACGAACAGGACAACAAAGAAAGAAACCAAAAAAGGAAAGGAAGCGTAAACGGCTTCAGGGGGAGGGGGTACACATAGGCAGCCCCACCGCCTTTATATATATATATATATATATAATATATTATATTATTATTATTACTATTCATTATATAATAACATATTATATACATATATGTGGGAAAATATCCCTGCCAACTGTGGCAAGGGACACGAACGACCCCTTTACAATTTTGACCATGTTTAATTGTATTTTGTTGTTTATAATCTCGGTGTTTCACGTATAATTATTTGAAAAATATTTTGGATATACTATCGCAATCTACTAATTTTTCTTATTAATAGTTTGAGTTTAGTGAAAGTATTCTTAAAATTATTATCTTATTGGTGTATTTTATGGTCACTTTAGATATCTGAAAATTTCTAATTGGCCCAAAAATCATCCTAAGTCTCGGATAAATCCGCGAGATCACGAAACAATTATTTGACTAACACTTAGAAGCAATTAATTTTCTAAATAATTTTTTAGTCTAAATAATCGTCACTAATATATGTTTAATTAAGCAAAATTAGAATTTGAGTGAAATCTTCATTAGAAGAAATTCGGGATGTTACACCATTACCCACATATTTTTCTCTCCATTCTCACCATTTTCTACTATTCTACTATATAATCACTCCACTCCCATACAGACTACAAGAAAACTTAATGTTTGCAACAGTTATCTAGTTGCGGTTTACAAAACAGCTATGATTCTTAAGTATTGCGGCGGTTCCTATCAGCGGCGGCGCATCGTTATTTTTGTAGCGCTTTTTGCTTTAATTTTAAGGCGGTTTCATTTCCCAACAATTTTGATAATAGTTATATGATCTTGTTACAAAGCAAGGAACAACACCCCGACTTCCTATTCAACCGCTTAACAGTCTTCGAATACAGGTAGACGGCTATGCACGACTCCTTCGTAAGACTATCCGCAGCCACTAATCAAATTCGTTTTTGCTTGGATCACGAGAGAAGCGTTTCGAAGCAACAGGTGTCACCTGCTTTGGTAGAAAAATTCGACAAGTAATGTTGAAGAGTTGTAGGTGCCATCTGCTCCAATAGAACATCCAACACGTAATCGTGTGTTTGGATTAGAGTTTATAAATACGTGTCTACACTAACTTGATTTTGATTTAAAGTAAACTAGCGCTAATGTGATTTGTATTATAAGTGATTATGACACTATAAACACATGCAACATAAATGACACCAAGCAGAAAGTTCTTGCGGTTGGTGGACCTAATCAAAGTTCTTACAATTATGATAAACACGTGCAACATAAATGACACCAAGCAGAAAGTTCTTACGGTTGGTGGACCTAATCAAATACTGCCTAGCAGAGCACTCTTCCCTATTAATATAAGATGGCACTGTTTATGGGTTTTCCTTCATTGTTTTACTTATTAACTTATCAAGTAAAGGTTTGTGTCACCAATGTTGTGGAGATGTTTTGCTTAATTCTTCTTTTGCAGACCATATTTGATGTTTTTATCGATACTTTTAGCGAAAACATGAAAATAAGTGACTTCTCTTAAGGATAATATTTATTCACATTTACAATATCACAAAAGAAAAACCAAGAATGCAAAAGAAACACCTGCTATAATAGGTATTAGAAGAACATTGAAAATGGTGCACAATCTGGAAGAAACATGTTCAAAGCTTCCGACTAACATATTATCCATGGAAAGTTAGTTATAGTGGCAGATTCAGGACATCATTCATTTGAAGACCAATCTCTGAGATAAGGAAAATCGATTTTGTAGCCCATAAACCTATGGGTGAAAGAAAGAAATTAACCACCATATAATTAAGATAGAAAATATGAAACTGATTTGACTATATTACACCTTCATCTACTAGTAACCATCTATGAACTAGCATCTCCTCCTCTACTTGAACTAGCTTGGTTGTCTCCTCCTTCACTTGAAGGAACTCTACTGTCAGTGTCTGCAGAAGAAGGCCCTGGCCCTAAAAGCAAAGGAGGAGCATCTTTCTTTTCATTGTTGGAGTCTTTCTTGGAATTGGGGTTCCCAGGCCAAGCTCTTAGGGGAGGCTCAAAAAGTTTGCTAGCAACGTCCGGAGGTGGCACGTCTTCTCCAGGAAGAACAAGAAGACCTTTTTCTCGAAGAGAAGACGGCTCGTTGAAGCAAGTACTCCATAGGGAGTCAACAAGCAGCCTCTCCTCCCTGGCTGCCCCGAGGTCCTCAACCGACATCGAACTGATACCATCTATTCGTTCTTGAAGGAGTTGCTTCAATTTTTCATCGTTGTCTGCAGAAGTATCTTTCTTCTCGCGAGTAAGGTCGAGGAGGCCTCGGAGGGCAGCTTCCCGGACGTCTGAATCTTCGCTTGAGGCAAGGTGCATAAATATACGAGGAAATCCTAGTTCATTCACAATGCTGCGGTCTGAACTGTTCTCTTGCAGCAGGTAATGGATCAAGTTGAGAGCTTTCCTATAATATTGTAATATCAACCAAATTTAGGAATTAGCTTCAATAATTAATGAGGATTAAAATATCTGAGTTATAAGTAGCATCACATGAAAAGATAAACACTATAAATTCAAATTACAGACCAATGATAAGGTACTATATGAATTATAAATTTCTATTTAATGATAATTATAAAAGAAATAACACAATAACAACCTTAACTGGGGGAAAAAATCTTTAATTACCTTTGAAATCTCACATTTTCAGAAGTTAGAGCATCTTTTAAGGCTGCATAACCATTTGCAAGACGAAATGCAGTGATGCCTGGTTTGTTGTGCCGAATTAGCGCTGTCAAGTCATCCCCAAACCATACATAAGTCAAGAACATCCCAAACTCAGGAAAGAAGACATCACAATAACAAAATACAAACAATACATACAAGATATTGCACCGAGCGCCTTGGTTCGAACATTCACATCAGGATCTGAACTGAAATTAGAAACGAGAGGTTCAAAGCCATTTGCTTCCATAACAAGTTGCTGGCTCCGAGGGTTATTCTGGACAATTGTGGTCACAACATCAGCAGCCTTTGCACGAATATTGGGATGAGAGTTCTTGAGGTAACCAAGAAGAGGAACCAACCCACCAATTGTGTGGAGATCTGGGAACAGGCAAAATACCAGGAAATAGGTGAGACATACAGTTTTTCAATCAGATAGAAAGACAGATCCATTATCCGACAAAATATCAAAGGACAAAGGCACTAATATTATGAAAAGCAAAAAAAGGACAGATTAACAATAGCAAAATTGTATTCCAGCGGTGCCAACTATTGCCATGACCACATAGATTAATGAGAGAAAAAACAACTAGACTCCTGAAAAGGTATAAGTCAACACTTTTCTAACAATTGAAAACAACTTGACCAATGAAAACACACATAATAAACCAAATACATTTACTTCAGCAAATGTAGTAGAACTCAACTAAATGTTTATCACATAGAATTGACCCTACATTACACAATCTTAAAGGGAGACACTTCTTCATACAGTGATACTAAAAACTTCAAAAACAATTAAAGCATAATCCCCGAATTTGTAGAAACCCCGCATCAGACACAGCCTTAAGCAAGCATAAGCAAGACAGATCAATGATTAGGCTCTTGAACAAAATCAAGTTCATCCTAAAAACTCACCATTGGCCATATCGATCGACTCAACATGCTCTTGCAACTCATCCAACAAATCTGTCAAAAAATTCAAGTTAGAGATATACCCTGAGTTAGTATGATAATGAAGAAAATTTACTCGTTGACCAAAAATCAAATGTAGCTTATTTTTTTCCTCTTTAGTTAGTTTTGCACTATGGAAAGTGTGTGACACCTTCGATGTCGGCCGGGGTAACTCCCTGATCTTCCAAGACTTGCTCTGGAGTTTGCATCACAAGTGTGATCTCTTTCATACGTTTTACAACATCAATGGTCTGTGCTTGCATCGCTTCCATAAACCATTTCCGATCCTCCTCACTAAACAATCATAAATTTAACAAAATCAGACCCCAGTCCACTCAACCTCCTCATTCATATTCAACTAAAATAACCACTTACAATAGAATCACTAAATTTTCACATAGGGCTATGCATTTTGCAATTACAACTACGCTAAAGGAAACTTGTATTCCTGTAAGTACGAAATTTTAAAAATCAGACCACATTATTCGAGCCCCCCACATTCATGTTCAACTAAATATAAATAAAAATAAAAATAAAAATAAAAACTTTTTCTCCATTTTAAATAAATTTTCACATAAGAACATGCAAATATTCATATGCGTTTATGCGACAAAAGTAAGTTAGGTCACCCGATTCATATTAATTAAAACCATAAAATAAAATTTTCTCCGTCAAACCAAAAAAAAAAAAAAAGAAATACAAAATTAAACTTATTAGACAAAGACAATGAAAAATTGGAATTTGACCTAAGATTGCGAGTGGGTTGAGTCCCATCGGTGTGAGCGATGCTCCACTTGAGCAACCCATCCCAGTTGGGTCCTTCTTTCGCCATCTCCTCCTATCGGTTGATTTGATTGATGGATTGTTTGAACAAAGAAAAAGAGAGAATAAGAACGAAGAACGAAGATAAGTCAGGACTCTCTGAAGAGGGTTATTCGTACAGTGAATAAGGAACAAATGCTTTTGAGAACTTGGAAGAGAAGCGCTTTGAGATTGTGTTATATGAAGCAGGTGAAAGGTTTCGGGAAGCGTCCCGAGGATTCGGGAAAAGTGGCAGAAGAGAAAGAAATGCATCAATTTTGGGCTTCTCTGGGTTCGACGGATGATGGGCCGTTCTTTTTTTTGGATAACAGTGGGGTCAAAGCCCGATGGGCCCATTTCATCAGAAATTGAATATAACCAACCTTATAGATGGAAGGACAAACAAATGTCACCAAAAATAGAGGAAAAAAAGTTTTGATCAACCAATGCAACAAACAATGGGACCATGACAAATTGAGGAAGCTAGGCTCGTGCCTATTAGCCTCAGAGGTAAACCTGGCCTTTCACCATGGTTGTAATAACTGATTCTCTAACTAACTTCAACTTAACAACTGAAAGTTAGTTATTGGGTTCTGCTATGGTACATGTGCTTGTAGGATGGACCGCACTGGTGTGTGTAGCTGTGGATGTCGCTGCTTCTGTTTGGGCCGGCTTGGCTTCCAGTTGGGCCTTGTGTGTATTGGTCTCAATTGCATTGAGCATGTCTGATAGATAATGGCGAACCAATACTGCTATTTAAAATGACACTGTATTACTCCCTCCGTCCCCTTTTTACTATCATTTTTTACAATTAAGAAATCATTTAATTGACACTCAGATAGAAAAAATATAGAGTCTGAAGACAAAATTGTATAAGAAATAACAAAAATAAATTTATAAAAAAATACAGTTGATGCTCTTTAATATACTCAAATGACAAATAATCTTAGACAAATAAAAAAAATGGACAGAGCACATGTTATTAAATGAAACATATTTCACCTAAATGCTCTAACACCATGCAATAATTTCTCATAGATATTCCTAGTTTCACCAACTCCAGAATCAATAGCTACGTTACTTTCATCCACGAACGACATACATTTAATTTTCAAATGAAGCCAACGCACAACACACCCATCGATAACTGAAGCATTTACAGTTTACAAAACATTCAATGATTAGCACAATCTAATTGGCAGTGTACCACATTCTGCCATGATAATTTGGTACCCCTACAACTAATTGAGAAAAATAACTCAGCGCTAAGAAATCGACACACTTATCACCTCGATCAATTTATGTTACCATAACAGCAAAAAATAATTCAGCAGATGAAGTGAATCATGGAGGGGTGGTGCCACCACCTGCCAGACTCGACCCATTTTGTCAGGCAAAAATCAGTGCCCTCAGTGGAGGACCACTGTACCTCTCAAACAATACAATTCCAGCGAATTTAATGCAATAATTCAAATTCACTGATGACAGCCTTTGACTCACCAATATGGAAGAATTTCAGAAAAGTCACAGTTTTCACACTATTTTGCATTTCAAATGACAAATAGTCCCCCCTTAACAAAGAAGGCAAGGTCTTGAAAAATATTCACGTGCTAAAGCCTAAATTTGCCAATCTCCAACTATTAAGTTATTATAATACAACCTAATGAAGACCACTATTTACACACCTAAAAAACAATTACCTAACAACCACTTAATATAGAATCAAACATTACAAAATAAGAAAACAAACATTATACACCATAACATTTTTACATGTCCATGTACATGTAAATTTAATATTACTACAAAATAGAAAAACAAACATTGTCACATTATATTTCTACGCATCCATGCACACAAGCGTTTAATATTATTTATTTTTTGTGTCTGACAATGTTTCTTTTTCTATTTTACAATATTTGTTTCTCTGTTTTAATAGCCATTAAGTGACTATATTTTTAAGTGTACAAATAGCATTTTACAAACCTAATTTTGGGTTTTTTCTAGCACAAATAATTCCTGGAGTCTCTACAAATCGAAGTTACAATTAGCTAAGTGTTCCACAAAACATGAAACTTGGACCTAGCCAAAATAGACCAACTTTCCCTTCCCCACAAACAACCAATAGCAGCAACAAGAAGGATCAACAGAAACGTTAAAAGAGAAAAGGGACAAGGTCAAATTTTTCAGGTTTCAGCTGTTTCCGAGCTTATTACAGTCCCTTCTTCCATTGAAGAGATGGGCAGTTTGCTTCCTGTTCTCATCTTCTTCACATCCTGGCTGGAACAAATGAAAATTCTTCTCACCATGTTACAGAATTCACTGCGAGAAGAAATAACAATACCCATTAGCATGTTGCGTTGTCAATGTGAAAAAATGGTTAACACAAGAGTAAATAATCAATTTGGTCCTAACATTTTGAAAATTGGCATCAATTTAGTCCCACCATTATGTGAGCCAAGTAAGATTAATTAGTGGGATTTGACAATCGAACTAAAATTGATGTCGAATTTAGAAATGTTGGGACCAAATAACTAATGTCAAAAAAAAAAAAAAATAGAATCAAATTGATGTCAAAATGAAAAATGTCAAGACCAAATTTGATTTTTACCCTTAAATAATGAGTAGAGTAAAGGAAGCATTTTGACACAAAGTGATTCATGATATTATCTACACTCATTTCTTTGCTCTCCAATTCCCTACTTTTTATGTAACTATTGTTCCTGCTACTTATGTGTGCAGCATTCTCTTAAGTTAGTGTTTAAGTAAATACTCACGGCCATGGATCATCTCCCACAAGCATCATATCCCCCTCATCATCAGTGAAGACAATTTCCCACTTATTCCGGCTTCGGAGCTGCCCCTTTATGCCAAACAACTCCTCCAATTCATCTAAGAGTTGATCGTAACCATCCAACGTGGTCAGGTCCACAGCACGACCCACCGCAACCCCCTGCATTTGAACCTTTTGGGAAAAACAACGAAAGGCTTACTTCAGAAAACTTCTCTGATTAGACCATATTACAAAAAGAAATCTAAATTTGTTATCTTAAATAAACAATCTGTGTTTAAAAAACCTTGGTTCGACTCCTGCTACAAATTTGCTTGCTCAGAGTCTCTTTAGGTGATACTTGCTGCTGGTCTTGTTTCCTCTCCTTACAAGCCTTCGAGGCATCGGACTTGTTGCCTACCTCATTTCTTGACAAGGTGCTGGTTGAGCCTTCAGAGGTGACTACGGGAACGTTTGCGGAATTCACAGATGCCCTCTCTACAGCATGTGAGTTCCTGGAATGACCAATAAGATCGATTCCAAACAATCGACAACTTGTAGCAGTCTCGGCTTTGTTTTCCTTGTCGATCTGGTCAAGCACACCATCGTTGCTCAATCTGGAGGAGTGAGGATTTGAAACAGGCCAACCCGAGACACACTTGCTATCGTCTATCGTGTCCTGACATAATTGAGAAGGACAAGCAGAATGCGGCGAAGATAACCAACTCCCTTCCGTCTGATTCCTTGATATTATATTGTTGCTTTCACCCTTCATATCAAACTGCTTAGGCCACATACCGGGACTATCTGCCCTTGTCAACCCAGAATCCCAGAAAGCTGAGGCAGACGATGTTGTGTCTAGTTCGAACATGAAATATAAAGGGTCAAAAAAAAAATAACTCATATCAATAATAAGCATAGAGGAGTTATCAGAAATATTTCCTCACCTAGATCTGGAATCTCACTGGGTGGACGAGGCCTTTTAGGCTTTGCAACGGTAGGTTGAACTGAGGGTGCCGCAACAGAAGGCATAAAGGATTCTATCTCCCATGGTGAAACCCTATCAGGTCTTGAAACGGCTGCAGGTTCATCCCATTGAACCTGTCGATTGACGAAAGAAAAAAAAAAGATGAATGACATGCAATCACTGAAAGTGAACATAAGATGCGAACAATTGCAGAGCCAAAGTGCCAATACCTTAAGTGATCGCCATCTAGAATTTTCCCAATGAGGAGAAATATCTTCCACTCCAACTATGGTACCCGAAAATCTGATCAACCATGTATTAGAATTGCTATTGCTAAGAAAAAGGTTACGCAACAAAAATAATGCAATAAATTTTACGCTACCTTTTGTCAGTGTCGGTGGAATCATCCCCCTCAAACCTCATCCTGAACCTCATGCCCACACTGAACTTATTGTTGATAGCCTCCAAATACTTGTTTAAGCCAATGATGAATTGGCTTGCACTGAACAAACAAAAGCCAATGTCAACAATCGTCTACCAAATATTTGACTGACAATCTAGTTCTCAAAAAACAGCAAATCTCTACCGTGGCTTATAATATACTACGAAAAGAGTCTGACTCGCAACAGCGTGGGAAGCAGTTGCAAGAACTCCGAGGTGCATGCTCTGACTGGAAATCACAGATGATGGCATGCTACTCTGCTGACGAGCAAGACGCCTCACTCCAACCCGTAATTCCCCATTGTCCCCTCTATGCACACAGGTACTTAATTACATTAGCTCTTTTATAGAAATAACAGATATGAATTTACAGTAGAAGATTTCTGAACCAAACAACACAAACCGGGGGGGAAAACATAAAGACTTGTACCTCAGAAACACAAAGGTATCTCCGGCAACTAATCTCTTGGAAGTGACAAAAGTACTCCATCCAGTTGTCAGCAAGTGCCTGCGCGGCTGACCTGATTGACCAAACCGATAGACAAGTTGAAGGGAAAAATTAGCATACTAGAAAGTTAAATCACAATGACTGAAATGAAAGCTTCTCAAATCCTTTTACCTCTAAATATATGCTTAAAGCGCCATTCATAACCGTGAAGGTCCTTGGCAACCAATTCCTGAGTCGGCGTCGATTGGGACATGTCCTAATAAAAGAAGTCCAAAAGACATAGTTTTTCCATTAACATCACCAAGGCAGGCTCGAGCAGAAACTAAAAGGGAATACCGATAGACGAAACGGGTAGTCTTACCAAAGCAGGAAGGCAATCCGTGGCATGTTTTCTAAGAACAGAGAAGCCGCCATGGGTGCTGGTATCCGATGCGGTTAAGACCTTGCAGAACGAGTGAACCATCGGCCTCGGAGGCTCAACAGGGCACGGATCGGCGCTCGCAGGTTCAGCTTGCTAAGACATTCGATTCCGTTAGAATCTAACATGGCGAGAAAAAGAATCTAAGGTTGACCATGAAAAAGCTTTGAAAAATCAAAAGTGGAAGCAACATCCTTACATTAGGTTCCGGCATCAAAGTTATCTGTGCATAAACCTCGTCTGTCTCTTGTTCGGCCTAACAAGACATGTCAAAATTCAAGGTATTAACTTTGTTTCCTTTTCTCCCACAAATCACATAATATATTAGTTAACAAATTCCAAGACCAAATTCCACATAGTAAAATTAAAAACCAAAATTTTCACTCAGCAACCAAACGAGATTCATCTTTTGACGTAAAATTTCAAAAAAAAAAAAAAAGGTACAAAAA
>QANU01000987.1:50793-124041 GCA_003254905.1 Nissolia schottii
TTTTTTTTTTTTTTTGTGATGATCTCAATACTTCCTTCTTTTTTTATTAAGGCAATGTTTCCTTTTGTGTTTTGGGGAATGCCTAATTGATGATGAATTTTTTTTAATGTTGATATTGATCCATTAAAAAAAATCTTTAATTAGTTTTTTCGTCTGAAATGTGTAGAGACTAACGAGGATAATGTTTGAAATGTTCAGCAATCAAATAGGGACATTTTTAGAACCAATTGAAAACATTTTTTTTATTAATAGATTAATGTGGACACAATTGAAAAATTCATAGACTAATTAGGACATCCACCCTTATTTTTTTTAAGGCTAAAAATTGCATTACAACAAAAGAGTACGAGTAAATGAGGGTCCAAAACAATCTGAAAAAAGCAGGATTGTCCCAAAAGAGTTAAAAAAAGGTAAGGCATATTATTTGAACATAAAAAACCTAGACTCATTCTAAGACTCACTTCATATCCACCTTTCAAACAAATGACTTTTCTATTCAATTTTATATTAATCACCTTTGAAACATCTCAAGAGTGTGTCTACGTAATGTTCAAGATATAGATAAGTTCATAAAACATTTCTAAAAGAAAAACTTAGCAGCTAGAAGACAAATGAGTTATAAGGGAGGGAGTGACATGTTGAAGTGCTTGAATTCATCTGTCAAATTTAAGCTAGTGGAGACTATCTCCTAGGGTGTTACCATCTTATCCTCGAAAACCTTGACGTTCCATGCTAGTCAGATTCTTCATACAGTGAATGTGAGGACCTCAAGGGACGGTTGGGGGAGCAGTGAATGACTTTGTTGTTCCACTAACTCGTACCACCATTTCTAGAAAGGGGTGGCAGAGTGGCTAAGTGGCTACGTTGATAGCTAGACACCCTAGCTCGTTCCACACATGTGTGTTTTGAGGGCAATAGATGATGCAATGTGCGATAGATAATCAACTTTAGTCTGACATCATGGGCATTGGTCAAAGATGTAAGATAGTCGCTCTTTCAATTTTTGTCTGGCAAGATCCCTTCACAAGCCAGCTTCCATGGGAATGTTCTGATCTTCCGGAGAACCTTACGGGAACAAACAGACTCATAGAATATCTTGTGGGACAGAATGGAAGGTCCCCATACTGGTGGTGAGTGAGGAAAAAATTGAAATCTATTACGTATCTTGAATGGACAGAGTACTCACCATCGGTTTCAATTTCTTTTCTGTTATTTTCACTATGGTGATTTTACTTTTAAATATTGTTCTAATTAAGAGATACTTTCCGTGATTGTCTTTTGTAAAGTTGAATTAGGGGGGTAAATGGATTTGTTTAGGTTGGAGGAAAAATTAAATTTGAACCGACCAAATTTAATCAATTTGGTATGATTTTTAAAAATTATAAGATTTAACAAATTTTAATCAAATCTAGTCAAGATTGAGGTGGTTCGGTTCAGGTAATTAGGTTGGCGAATTCAACCCAAATTCGCCAAACTGCATTCACTATCTTAATCGATCACAGTACAATAATTTTTTTCCTTTTTTTGTCTGTTTTAGTCTATGATCTGAACAAGTCACACATACACCCTAATACAGGTTCCTCGGTGCTGAGGGCATCCCCGAAGAGCGAGGGATTTTGTGACATTTCAGATTGGTTGTCTTGTGTTTCTAACAAGTTGTTTGATGGTTGGCATGTTGAGTCGTATGCATAATGAGTTTTTCTTCTAAACGAATACGATATTGAGATTTTTTACCAGAGCACGATTGGTTTCGAGGTTTGCTTGCGACTGTAGGCTTTTTATTAGTCAGTTCGGGTAAAGCCCCCAATTCAACCCATATTCACCTAACGGGTTGGCGAATTCAACTCATATTCGCCTATTAAGTTGGCAAAATCACACCATATTCGCCTAACGAGTTAGCGAATCCTACGTAGCCTTACCACGCAGACTCGCCTGTCATGCTGTCCGAAACAGGTGCATTCTTGTAATATGTTTTGAAACAATAACATTTTGGTAATATGTTTTATTAATAGGGGCAGTATAGAAAAAACTCAACATTTTAAATAAGTGAAACCCTATTAAAATGATAGAACACAATGTTTAGTGAAACCCTATTAAAATGATAAAACACAATTCAAACTATTTATATATTTTTCTCTCATAATAGCACTAAACATGACCAATTTTAATCCATTCCCCTTCCATTTAGCCCCTTGTTTTTCACCTTCACCTTCGCCATCCCCTTGTTCCCTCACGTTTCTGCCCACGCAGTCAACCAAACCCAACCTTTGTCACTCTATTTCCTCCTTCAACGCTCCACTAGTCCTAGTCTCCAATGTCTCATTTGCAACAACCTGGATTGCATGGCGTTTATTGCCCCCATTGCAAATCATCTATTGCACCACTCTCCATCCCCAGGCAAATGTGGTATTAATCACTCAATTTTGCGATAAATTTTATAGATTAGAATACAAATTTATGAAAATGTTTTTGTTTTCTGTATTTAGCATGTCTTTGGTCTTTTTAAGGTATTTCTATCTTCAGGCATTGAGGCACTCTTATGATTAAAATACTATTCCAACAATTTTTTTAGAGTTTAAACTAGGGGTGATTAACAGGTTGGGCTGACCCTCGAACCCAACATCATGATATGACCCAAAGGCTTTTGGGTTGGGTTTGACAAGGTCACGGGTAAACAACCCATCAACTTGCTGGTAGTCGAGTGAGGTGGAGAGTGAATGGTATATAAAACCAACCCAACCTCATCCGTCCCGCCCAACAATATATTATTATTTTTTAATTATCATTGTATAATTAGTTTATATTATTTTTAATAAAAATTGGTTTTTTATTGTAATATATATATATATATATATATATATATATATATGAATATATTTTCTTAATTCAATTTTTTTATTAAAATATATTTTTTTATAAAATTGGTATTTTTAAAAAAATAAAATAAATAGGTAAGCCGTGACTTGACCCAACCTAATACCTATCAAGTTGTGTCAGGTAACTAACCAAAAAATGGCTTGATTAGCTTGCATGAAGTCGAATTGAGTCGAGTTTTTGATTGGGTCAAACCTGACCTGACACATCAAAACCCTAATTCAAACTTTGGTCCTCCTTGGAGAGTTAATAAAATGTAAAAGTAAATAATTAAGAAAAATATTAAATTAAAAATTCAATGTCATCTTAATCACTTTATAACCTAGTTTGCTTTTTGTTTCAATTGACCAACTCCTATTTCTAAATGTAATAAAATTTGTCTTTCGTAGTAAATATATTTTAAATGAGCGGATCCTTCATTAATAATACCATAGCCTTTCCAATTTTTTATCTGGCTCGGTTGAATTATGCTTGTTTGATGAACTCAAACCATTATCTATTCATGAAGGGCGATGGATCCACTAAGTTAGTGCAACTCAAACCTGCTTACAAAAGTTAGAGTTTTGAGGTTGATCATCAAATTCCATAATATCTACTTGCACAAAAGAATGAAAGATTAATTCTTTTATTTGCTTATTAAATAGATCATGGTTTGAGTTCACCACACAAATATAATTCAACCTAAAAAAAATTGGAACGAGAAGCTGTGTGGTTTCACTAGTTTTACTATTGGACTAGTTTAATAACTCGTGCTATGCACGAGAATTATAAATAATAACATGGTAATAAATAAATATAACTTTAAAAGTACAATAACAAAATAATATATAACAACAATATCAATAAAGACATTACATGGGCACTAACTTTCAATATCAATTTATGGGTCGAAGACCTGAACAATTTATACCATTTAGGATCTTATGACTAAAAGTATCAAGTTCATATTCTATATTTTCTTCATTTATGCAAAGCGAATTGGAACTTAAATATACTTTCTCTTGTCTAAGGATTTTGAACATTATATAGTTGTTAACATAAAAAACAACTTCTAATTAATTTTGCTATGTGAAAATCGTTATCTTAAATAATATATAAGTTATGAAAAGTTTATAAAATTGTTCATCCCGTATATTTTTTATAAGATAATTAGTAAATTATTAATTGTGTATTGCACTTTTTTGACATTTCTCATGTAAATTAAATATATGTTTACTTTAACAATTTTTGAGATATTAATATTGTTAAAAAATAATTTATGACTAATTTTTTTCATGTGAAAATCATTATCATAAATAATATTCTAATATAAATAAAATTTGTAGCATAAGTTGTGAAAACTTTATAAAATTGTCCATCCCTTATTTTTTTTATAAGATAAGTAAATTACTAATTGTATATTGGTTTTCTTTGGCATTTTCTGTATAAAAATTGTAGAATGCACTTTTTTGATATCTCATGTATGAATTAAATAAACGTTTACTTTAGCACTATTGAGATATTAATATTATTAAGAAATTTACTCTGTGACTATTTTTTTATGTAAAAATCATTTATCTTAAATAATATTTTAATAAAAATAAATATGTAACATAAGTTTTGAAAACTTGATAAAATTGCTCGTCCCCTATTTTTTTTATAAGATAAGTAAATTGTTAATTGTGTATTTTTGGCATTTTCTATGTAAAAGTTACGTGATGCACGTTTTTGACATCTACTGCGTAAATAAATAAAGTATATGTTTATTTTAGCACTATTGAAATATTAATATTGTTAAAAAAATTACTCTATGACTAATTATTTTTGTCATGTAAAAAATTATTATCTTAAATAATATTTTAATATAAATTTGAAAACTTGATAAATTGTTCGTCCCCCATTTTATTATAAGTAATTATTAGTATTTTTTTGGAATGAATAGTGAAAATTACATATTTTTGTCATAACAATTTTGAGATATTAATATTAGGTGAAAAATTATACTGAGTCTATGACTAATTGTTTTGGTCAAGCAATAATCATGATCTTAAAATAAAATTTCAAATTTATTTTAATTTAAAACTTTTGTTTGGGAAAATTATATAAAATAAGGTTTGACCCGATTTCAAAATTAATAATTACCTTTAAAATATATTTGACAGTTTTTGAAATAAATAAAAACGGATTTAATTTAAAGTAAATAGAAAGTAAATCTAAAATTTCCATCAAATCCTACGTAAGCATAGGAAAGTATGACAAACAACGAAAGGCAGGTCCCAATGAAATTCACAGCTCATGTTCTATGAGATTTTAATAAGTTAAAACTATGAAAATCTCTAATATGCTAGAGTCAGATAGCATTTCTGTTTCTAGAATGTTGCAATGGTAAATTATAGATGTTTTTTTTAACCGCTCGCCAGATTAGAAAACTCAAATTGTTTTGGTCAATTATCTTATTTATTGTCCTAACGGTGTGATGTTAAGTGGTTGCTGATTATTCTCATTATTAAGTCTAGTTCTTTTACTAAGCTATTTACCTATTTTAACTACTATAATTGAATATCCTAACGAGGCTAAGGGTTGCTGCTTGTTTCACTAAACATTGGCAGACTAACGGCTAACAGATGACTGATGGTTACCCTAATGAAGTGTATCGGTTGACTACCTTGATTGGAGACATTGATTAATTAGTCTAACACCTCACGTTGGTCTTACTACCTATACTTTGACTGGCTACTCTAACCACTACCATCATCTGCTATGGCTATGCTAGTTACAGTCTTGTGACCACTGACTATCCTAGGACAACCACACTGGTTGATGGTTCTAACAGCTCACGACAACTCTACTTTATCAGCACTGAATGATTGATCTACCTTACTAACTAGGATGACTAACTAGTCTCACCTCTACTGACGCTATGGCTAAGCCTGTACTAGTTGGGTGCTCTACTATAGTTACATTGTCTAACTATATGGTTACTACTGTCCTATGACCACTAGCTATGTTGGGATAACATATTGGTAAATGTTTCTAAACTATCACCTAACTAACATGACTTGACTGGTTAACTACCCTACGACTATGCTCGGCTAGTTGTTACCTCTACTAACTAATTATTGGGGTACTAGTAGATACTACTGTGCTAGCCAGTGATAAGTGTCATATTTTGATATTTCTAAAAACCTAATCGGCACTTATCCACTTTGTTTTACATGAATTTACAGACTCATTCCCCATTTTTACACAGTTTTATTAACATGTAAAGGATAGATACATTTATGAACAGATTGATACATTTTTGTCAAAACATTCTCAAAAAATCAAGAAGGATTACAAGGTGGAAGAAACCATGCAATTGTTACAATGGATGAAACAAGAAAAATCAGAAAGGGTTACAAAGTAGAAGAAAACAAGGTTTCGGTTGATTTTAGAAAGAACAATCAGAAGCTTGACCGCTCAGCGGCCTTACTAACCCGCTGAGCAGTCCCACCTACCAAGCCGCCATAGATGACCAAAGCGCTCAGCGAACTCACCAACCCGCTCAGCGATCTCACTAACCCGCTAAGCGGCTTGAGCGTGACCTATAAATAGAGGAGCAACTTGCAGCTCATATCATCAATTTCCATCCATTCCCTCTACGCTATACTCAATACTTGAGTTAGGAATAGAAAAAGGGTTTAGGAGCTAGAGAAACCCTTAGAGGAAGCTTTGGAGAAATTCTGAGGGTTGTAGTTCGTGGTGGAAGTGTCGAAACAAACCATCGTGCTATCAACCTGTCGCTTTCTTTAAATTTCTTGTAATCTTGAAAACTATCCATGTCTATGAATAGCTAACTTTCCTTTTGTTGGGATTTGATGATTTGTATTCCTTAAATGTATCTGTCTTGACTTTTGTTGCATGAATCTATGATTGCTCTATGGTTTTAATGATTTGATCTTGTACTTAATGCTAGTCTTGGTTTAGCTTATTAAATCTTGATTTGAGACTTAATCGTGTGAGTGAAAGCTACACCATTGAGTTATAACCAAATTAGGTTTTAATCTTGGTATTTTAAGCTTGATGTTATGCTTAATCGTTTGTGAATGAAAGTTACAATCATTAAGTCTGATCAAGATCAATTCATCTAATTCTTAGTTGCCATAATTGGAAAGAGGAATTAGTCGTTTTAACATCTGAATTAACTTCGATCTCCTTTGTTAAATTGTACAAGATATTGGCAAGATAACATTGAGAAATCGAGTGATCTTAACATCTTGAAAGAGATGATTAAGTTAAGAACTGGCGGCGATAAAATTAAGAACTCATAGATCATATCTACTAAGTTATTGGTTACATAGAAGTAGTATTACAAATAAAATTCCAACATCTTTCTTTACTATCCAAGCTCAATTTAATTTACGCTTTACACTTTTAATTAATTTCTTTGTTAATCTCTTAAATAAACCAACCATCTCTTATTGCTTAAATTATTACAACTCAAAGAATAATTTTTAAAAGCATCAGTCCCAGAGAACGACAACCCTTCCACTGTACTGCAATTGAATCCCTCGAGGATTTGAAAGCAAAATAGTAGACGGAAAAACAAATTAGAGAGCCAAGCAATTCAATTCTAAAGCTTTCAACAGCTAGCTATCCTATTATAGTTAATCTACTAGTTACTAACAATTTACTAGATAACCACTAATGGTCTACTAGGTATATAGTTAACTGTCATGATCTCGGGACAGGGTGCTACTTCTTTACCGATAGTTGTCTTGGAACTAACAACTAGGCTGACATATCTTCGCTGATTACTAGCTCTAAATTATCTTCCAACTACGTGAATTGTGTTGGATAGTTGGATATATGGATACACTAAATTTTGGGATAAGACTTACCAAGTACACTAAACTCATGTTAGGCAATGGTCCTATACAATCGGTCTAACTAATAAAGAACCTTAAGTCTACTATTCTAGAATTCACCTAGTATACTAATTATGAAGTTAATTATCTTGGTGATCTAACTACAACACCTGCATACTGAACTAACCGTTATATATGTATAACCTACGTTACAACAAATTATAGAGAAGCTAACATAATCCTAACATGTTATACCTAAGTATATAAGTCACTACTTCGGCCTACGCTTGCAAATATTGACCATATAAATAATTGAAACAAATAAAAGCAAAATTGACTCTATTCACGATACTACAAAATGGCATAACTGTCGACGCATTGAGACCTCTACTACCCTGGACCTCCATTCACCTAGAAAGGACGGAGACTGAGGAGAACTGCACTAGAAGCTTTGATTGACGTCGCGTTGGCACCGTATGTAGAGACACTACTTCCCCACAACTGGACACTTAGTAGTTTGAGCAAAAATCCCAACAATGAGCGGAACCTTATAATTTTTGAATGAATTAACAATTGAAAGTCTACTAGGGGATCTCTATTTATAAAGGGACAAAATCTTCCCCTCAAATCACCACAAATCAATATAAGACTTGATTGTTGAACCACTGCAGTGCTAAAAACATCGTTGCAGCGATTTGAAAATGTTGAATCATTGCAGCTCTAAGAAAGACTGCTGCAACAGTCCTCTGCTGATGGGTCTTCGCTACTTCACCTTCCTAACCCTTTCTATGGTTCCACAATCCTTCCTAAGGTCCTACCATACCTTACCAAGGGCACTTAGAGAGACGGGTCGTTACAAAGATTAAGGGAGATGACACTTGAACTACTGACTCTCGACATATTTTATAAAAAAAAGATTGAAGATATTTTTGTTAATTTATTTGATGATATTGTTTCTTTGTTATTTGGTGATTTGATGCATTGACAATTTAGCTTTAGTGATGTCCATTTTTATATAACTTAATATTTGGAATAAATAAAAAGTATGAGCATTAAGGAGGGTGCTTTATTGAAATTAATAAACAAATTTATTGAGTGGGAATGAGAATAAAAAAAATGGAGTGACAATACTCACGCCTTTAATAATATTGATTGGTAGTTCAAAAATTTATATGAAGATGAGGATGACTAACCTCCACAAGTTTATGTGTAAGTCAGCATCTTACCATTTTGTTTTAGTCAAAATATCCCACTTTTATTTTTACTCTAACACATTAATGATTGATGGTGGAAGTAAGCTAGGCCTTTGGCTCAACGAGTCTGACATGTCTTCTAAATATGTGGTCTAAGCCCGGCCTATTAGCCTGATATAGGCTTTTTAAGGTTTTATATGGTCTTTGTAAAGAGAAATTTTTGGGTGAACATAAATTTAATGCCTCATTTTTAGACACGCGTAATAAAAGTGGGTTATATCACTTTTGTTGTATGTCCCACTAAGTTTTTTGGGTCCTACCAAGTGAAATTCACTTTTACTGTGAGTGTACTCACGATTGAGATATTAGTCTTATGCTTACCTAAGAATTTCTTCGTTGTAAAAAAGCATGTCATGTGAGCCTATTTGTATGCCTATTTAATAACAAGGTCTTAAAACAATATATTAAAAAGCTTACACTTAAATAGGTCAACAAGCTTCTAAATAAGTCAAAAAAGCTACATCTAAATATGGTTAGGGCATTTGGTATATTGGAGAATTTTCCATTTTACTATGTTTAGTTCTTAAAATCGCTTTATATTTAAATTTTTATTGTTGAATAAATACACACTTTTTATTTTTGGCAAAAATAGGGAGAATAATTTAATTATTTCGTAAATCGAATATACATGGATACAAGGAATTAATCCCACCTTACCTCATGTCATAAGTGAGTATTGGAAAAATTTATCTCTATTATTAGTCGGAGAAAAACTTCTCATATATACTTTATTGCATGTCTTATCTACAGGTATATACTAATATGGGTAAAATTGTTAAACCTATGTAATTGCACTTGTTAAGAGAGAGACTCACCCTCCGACTGAATCTATAGAAAATGGAAGGAAAGAATAAAAGAAGAGAAAATGAGATGAAAAAAACTAGTTTACTCTTGTTTGGTAAACAATAGAAAATGGAGAGAGAAGAATAAACAAGTGGGGCCTATGTCTGCCATTTTCTTTTCTCGCATGAGAAGTAAACGGGAGATTGAGATCAACTAATGCAAAATGACAACTATTGACACTTTATAACCCTCTAAAAACTAAGGATACAAATCGTGTGAACAGTGAAAGTACGACAAATGTGGGACAATTCATTTGATTTTAATAAAATGGAAAAAGTATAGTTAGATGACTAATGTTTCATTATAAGTTTATTATTCATGCAGTTTACACCAAAAAAGAAAAATTAAAAACTTAATAAAAATTACATATTTACACTTTATTATTCTGTCTAATATTATATGTCACTTTTAACACACATATTAAGAAATTAATTAATTTGTATATACTTAAAAGAAATCAAATGTTTAAATTAAATTATCATTAAATATTTTTGTTTTCTCATTATTCTGTTTCTTTAATTAAAACACATAGTAATTATTATAGGGATAGAATTAGAAAAATAAAAATTAATATTTTTTAATTTAATTAATTGACAATTAATATTGAACAAAGTTTTAAATGAAAAATATTATCTAATATTGGATTGAGAGAGTACATAATAAAAGTATATATGTCATTTTATATACTTATTATTTTCTCTCTTTTTTCTCTTTATCTAAACATTACATTTTTTATTCTACTTTTCTCTTTATCTTCATCTTCGTCTTCTTTCTTTTCATTTTCTTTTCTTTCATTTTCACTCCATCAACATGACAAAGTGTTGATGTAGAATGTTTCAGGTTTGGATTGATGGTTTGCAAGGGTGTAAAATAGAAGAAAATTAAAATAAGGGAAGGGAGCCAAGAAAATTAGAGTTATAATTTTATTCTATTGTTTGAATATTTTAATAATATAATAGAATATTTTTTCATTCCATTTTTTTGGTTATTTTGATGGAATTGAACCGATTAATAATAATTATAACATCTTATTCGTATAATAATACCCTTCGCAAGAAGAAATTTTCTGAGATGAAAATTTTGGAAGGTATTATATATTCTTGACTTCTTGTAGCTACATGTTGCTCATAGGTAAATGGTAAAAGAGAGAAGACGAAGGTGAAATAGAAAAGTATCAAATGAAAAAGAAAAGAAGATACTTATAAAACATTTATGAATAAATAGGTAATTGTATATTTTAAATTTTAGATTTTTTTTCTCAAAACCTTTAAATTTGGAGGGGACAAAAGTTGTGATTTTTAGTGGCTTAGGATAGAATATACTCTCTTATTAAATTATGAGTGGTGCTACGTGTACACCTAAAATTGTACTAACGTACAGCCACAAATTGTTTTTAATACATCCCCTACTCTACAAACAAATCAATTTCTCCCAAATTCTACGTATTCTCTTTTCTATTAAATATGTTTCAATATGTATTTTCTCTTTCTAATTTCTCACGCCCTTTCTCTTTCTTTTCTCTCTCTAATCTTGTTTCCTTCTTTCCTCACGTTCTCCCTCACGTCCTTCAACCGTCGCCCCAAATGGCGGCCATGTCCTCCCCTACGTCCAAACATGTTCATATAAAACGAACAAACCTTATTAACTATATTGAACAATCTTACTTAATAAGAATGAACAAGCCCTAATACAAAAATTGAATAAACTTGTTCATATAAAAGGAACAAACCCGTATAACTTTAGTGCACAAATCTACCTAATAAGACTGAACAAACTCTAATACAAAAAATGAACAAACATGTTCATATAAAATGAACAGTCTTGTATAATTGTAGTGAATAAACCTACCTAATAAGACTGAACAAACCTGTTCATTCAAAACAAACAAACCTTATTACCTGTAGTGAACAAATCTACCTAATAAGAATGAACAAACCCCAATAAAAAATTGAACAAACATGCTTCGTATAAAGTGAACAAACCCGTATAATTATAGTTAACAAACCTATCTAATAAGACTAAACAAACCCCAATACAAAAAAATTAACAAATATATTCATATAAAATGAACAAACACTACTGTAGTGAAAAAGCCTACCTAATAAAATTAAACAAACCTCAACACAAAAAATGAACAAACTTATTCATATAAAATGAACAAACCTTATTTACTGTAATGAACAAACTTACCTAATAAGAAGAACGATTCCTAATACAAAAAATGAACAAACCTTTTCATATAAAATGAACAAACCTTTATAACTGTAATGAACAAACCTACATAATAAAACTGAATAAACCCCAACACAAAAAATGATTCGTGAGATAGAGAGATGATAAACGAAATATGATCTGCAACATATAGTAATGAGAAACGATAGAGAACGTGCTGGGGAAGAGAGACGACAAGAGGGAGAGACGACGTGAGGGAGGAAGTGAATGCCGTTTGGGGTGGTGGTTGAAAGACGTGAGGGAGAACGACTTGAGCATATATGATGGAGGACGTGAACGCCATTTGGGATGTCGGTTGAAGGACGTGATAGAGGAGGAGAGTATATTTGGAAGCCATCGATGACGGTGTGGCGGCATACATGAGGAGGCGAAGTGGTGCGAAATTAAGAGAAAGGAAACAAGATTGGAGAGAGAAAAGAAAGAGAGAGAGCGTGAGAATTTGGAGAGAGAAATAACATATTGAAATATAATTAATAAGAGAAAGAGATACAAATCATTGTATGTATAAAATGTTGGTTGTATGGTAGCACTAAAATTAATATAAATATAGAGTTTTTATTAAACTATTAATCGAAATAATGTAGTGCAAAAAACTCAATGGATTTCCACTCCACTTCATCTGAAACTATCAATGCAAACATTATGAATTGATTCATAAAAACCTTTTAATGAAGATTTATAATTTTTTAAATAAAAACTTATATTTTTCTGTATTCTTTAACAAGTAAGTGCTCCGTAAAATTGTTTAAATTCTAAGCGAATGTTATTTACTCACTAAGCATGATGTAAATATTAAGTTTTCTTTTCATGCACATTTAAGTCATTGGGGACCTTATGATTTGTGTGAGAGAAAGATTTAATATATACATTATGCTTCGTGTACAAATAACACCACTCAAATTTGAATGGGTAGTGAGATTTAAATCATTTCATATTAAAAATTATTTATTTAATTATTTTATGAGAGAAAAAGATAATATAATTATAAAAAATAGAACTCTTTTAAATTGATAAAATCCAACATATATATATATATATATTTATGAATTTCTTCTTATTAACATTTTATCAAATATAATAATGAGGGTGCGAGGTTGAAAGGAAGGAAGGGGACGGCGCATTGAGATGCGTGTTGTGGGGTTAACAGAGACGGAAGAAGTAACGGTGGAGGCCGTCACCGTTAGTTGCCGTCTGATTCGTTGTCTGCTTCGAAGCATGAAACAGGGTTGGCTGGAGTTACCCCAGCACACGGCAGCACAAGTCCATCCATCATTTCACTTCATTTCTTGTGTGTACAAATACAATACTGTTTCATTTTCAACTATTTAGGGTAATTAATTGTCTACTTGCTCCCTCCCAAGCGCTCATAATTGCGCACTCTGCCACTGTTCTGGGGCCCACCCCTTACAACGATGATTGATGGCCTGGCCTTTAATATAAAGCAAAGCAAATATATCTTTTCTTTCTTTCTTTCACGGTGTCTTTGATAAAAGAAACAAATTGAAAGAGAAGAAAATGAATGGAATGAAATGAAAATGAATAAATTTTTATTTTTCATAAGTGCGTTTTATATGAAAGGAAGATGAAAGGAAGTAAAATAAAAAGATGATGCTAAATAATAATTTCACTCCTGTGTCATTATTAAAAATTATTAAAAATTATTCCAATTATAAATTAATAAGAATAATGTTAAAAATACCATAACAAATCTATTTTTCCTTCCATTTTCCATCTATTTATGAAAGAAAAAAAAATTGGTGGAACCTATATGTTTTTTTTACACTAATTATTTTTTACTTTCACCTTATTTTAACATCCAAACCCTAAACTTGAAATTGATTTCCTTCCCATTTTTTTCCCTCTCCTTCCATTTTTCTTTCTATTGACCTAAGAGAGACATAACAGGTGGAAGGGACATGTACTATTTGCTTGGATGAGATGACAGAATGGGAGAAAAGAGAATGAAATGAAAGAAAATAAGGAGAAAAAAAAAATAAAGAGAACATGTTGTCTCCTCTATTATTTGGTTGGAAAGAACAATGAGAGAAAATAAAATGTAATTATGTGTAAATGACGTTTATGGTTATTGTCTTTCATGGAAAAAAATATTATAAAGTTATAATTATGATTTTACAATAAAATCTCACTTCTCTTTATTTTCTCCTCATATCATGCAATAAGACTTTTTCATGTGGGGCCAACAAGGTTTTTTTTTTTCGTTTGTTTCCATTTTCTCTTGTCATCCGAGCAAGAGAGAATACTAGTTTTCCACTCATTTTTCTCTCCTTTCATTTTCTTTTTTCTTTTTTTTTTCTCTCAATCCAAGCAAAATGGTAGACTTCCTAAAAAATTCTCATTGAAGTATGCATTATTTACATCAAATTGATAAAGATGCCAAGTATTCATAGCGGCTAAGGAAAGCAGAACCTTGAATATGGTGAGTTTAGCCACAAGAGAGAAAGTTTCTATGTAGCTCACACTAGTTTGTTGTGTAAATCCTTGAGCTACCAGCCTGGCTTTATACCTAGCAACACGCTTTATATTTAACCTTATGGAACCAACGGCAACTAATAGGTTCCTTTTCACTAGATAATGCTTGGACAATCCACATATTGTTAAATATCATTGCCTCAATTTTCCCATCCATGGCACTCCTTCATTCAACATGCTTTACTGCTTGGTGGAAGGAAATATTGTGGTTCAAACACTGCAGTAGTAGTATTAACATAGTGCAAGTATGTAGGAGAAAACCTCTTATAGGACAAAGAATTTGCTTTCACTGCATTAGAACATTGATAATCTTGAAGGTAAGCAGGAGAGTTGGAAGTCCTCTCAGATCTTCTAGAGGGAACTGGAGGTGCTAGAGCAGACTCATGAGTAATATCTAGTGGAGTAGGTTGAGGACCAGGAGTGATAGGAGCAGGTAATTCAGGTAGAGATTGAGGAATTACACAACCTGAAAAAGGTTCTTCATTGAGAGGTGAATGTATATCATGAAAAGGGAATGTGGTCTTATGAAAAACAACATCCCTGGAGACAAGAAAAATATTGGTGGACGTTGATTGAAGTTGTCCCTTGATTGAAGTTGCCATTGAGTTCCAATTTGTGCAGCATGTTCATTTTACCCTTGGTTGTCATTCTTCTTCCAATCTTTGCTCATTTGGTTGGTTATTGCTAGTTGGTTCTTTTTCACCAGCTTCCTAAACATGAGGAAATGAAATAGTTAAGTGTGGTGTATTTTGATAGGAGATTTTTTCCCACTTATTTTATACTCTATAATTGCACATATTGTATGGTTTTTATGCACAAGAATAATGAATTAGCATGTTTTTCACTATGTCCCTTTTATGTAAATTGTGCAAAAGATAGTCAAAATGCACCTTCTTAGGTGATTTTATTCACTAGAGTCTATGCATGTGAGGTCTCCTCTTGAGTGTTATGTGTTATAGGTGATTGATCTAGGTAGGACTTGAGGCATGGAAGTGATGAAAATGAAGCAAGAGTGCAAAATCTCATGATAAACAATTTTGGGCTTGTACATGCCGCAAAGGTCAGAGCATAACTTCTTCATCCAAAGTTCAAACGAGAAAAACTTTGTGTCTATTTCATTTAAAATTAAAAGATTTAGAACTTTGATGCAAATGCTTAGGTCAAATTCAAAGGTTTTGGAGGACAAAATGAGCTCGAAAGCGACCATATTAGCAAAATTAGCAAAATATTGTCACGCTAATAGGTCCAATTTTGGCCCTCCAAACTCGGAGAATTCAATGATAAATAGCTAGAAATGCATTCATTTAGCTAACAACTCTCATTAGGATTAGTTTCAGTTTCTCTCACTAGGTTTTCTCTTTTCTCTATTCTCCCCTTTCTCTCTAGAATTCTTGTGTTTCTCTTTTGTAATCAAGTAGTAGTTGCACTTGGCCCTAGCCAAGGGGATCTTGAAGCTCATGGATGTATTTTGATCCTTTCACATAATTGAAGTTGGCTTTACTTTCTATTTCCTTTCTTTTCCATCTATTGCCTTTATAATTGTGTTGAATGATATTGATGCATGATTGTGATGACTTGTATGTTAGTTGGGTGAATATCAGCTTGATCATAGGATCTTAGTCTAATTGGGAATTTCTTTTGTTTCTAGGTTGCGATGATGAGACCTAGATGCGTAATTTGGGGCTTGATTGACTGAGTATGTTTGTTGTAACGACAATGAGATGAATATGCATAATTGATCTAGGGAGTCAGAATTAAGTGTTGATTAATGCTTAGGTTGATGAAATTGGTGATTAGGTTAGCTCGGTTCATATAGACGTCATGATTGCAACTAATCTATGACAATGAAGTTAATGGACTGCGTGACGATTGCCATGGGAATTGCTGGATTATGAAATGCGATTGTGATTCATAACTTGAGTCAACCGCTCACCTAATGTTCGATAGAATGTATAGATGAAATTCACATTCCTTGTGGCTTGAGAAAACCTTGTGCTAGTGCACCTTTAGTTAATTTTAGGATAATCTTAGTTTAATGATCAATAACAAATCCCATCTTAAATAGTAATAAGTGACAAATTAAGCTAAAATCACTCTTTATTGTGTTTCCTTGTGAGAGACGACCTAGATCTTGAACCCATTTTATTACGGTTTAGTTGGGGTTGAGCTTAGTTTTCTTTTTATAAATTTTGTTTGAAATTATCCTAAATTTTAACAACGGTTTGGGGCGGTTTCAAGGGCCTATCAAATGACAAAAACCAAAAATATAAAAACAAAATAATTTTTTAAAAAAATTAAGAGATCAAAATCAAAGAATTTTTTTTTTCAATGGTACCAAAATCAAAATGATTTATATTTATCATGACTTAAAAAACATTTGAGCGAATATTTGATTATTACAATACGTGGGATTAAGTTTCTTTTATCCTATCTTCTTGTTGAAACTTCGTGGAAGAACAATAAAGAGAAAGGAAGATGATTAATTTATCATCGCACTTTGATTAATTAGTGATGAGTACTCTGAATTCCATTCCCAACTTTGTAACTTCCACACACCAAAGCAACTCTTTGTCTCTTATAATTATACGTGTAATATATGTGAAATGCTTTTCCTCATCTATCCGTCACCAGGCACCACCTTTTTCTGTCATTCTTAATCCCCTTTGTTTTGGTCCTTTTTTTTTTTCGCTTTTATTTTCTTTGAAGATTGTTAAGTGGAATACAGCATGATATATGTCTGGAACAGCAATTTGCAACCACCGCTAACTATATTTAGCACTGCCCGGTAGTTTGTTTGACTTTTGATGTTAATTGTTAAAATAATAATTCAATGAAAGATAAATAGTTAAGCTATATTACTATTTTGTCAATATGATCTAGAATATCATGTGCTATTTTTTTTTTCTCAGGATATCCATTGTCTTTGGCAATAACTAATTTCTTCGTGTACTATAAATCCATTTAAGGTTACTCTATATCTAAGGCAAGAGTTGAGCCCTCTACACTTGGTTAAGAAAAGAAAGGATTTTTATTACCTCACTTCAACCCCATGATTATCATGTGCTAGTGAATACAATAAAGAAATTGCCCAGTGTTTTATGTTTAGAATTGACAAGGAAAATATTCATCATATAGTTTTTTGATATAATTTGGGGCGTGTGGCGTGCAAATGAATTTTTTTATTCTTGAGAACACTATCCTCATGTATACATTGTAGAGCTATTTGGTATGCAAATTCCCACATTTCTGAGAATACAATATATTTTCTAAAACAAAATGCTCATTACAAAATGGTGGGGTCCGATAGCAGCTTGACGAAGGTTCGACGACAATCCTCGACGGTGGCAAACGATGGTTGTTTAGTGAAGACAACTGACATGGTATGACACGGGTTTACAGGTGGTATGGTGGCAACCCGGAGGTGGTTCGACGTTGGTTCGACAGCGACCCGTCAGTAATATGTGGTGATCTGATGGTTGTCCAAGGTTTAGGGTTTAGGTAGTCTTTTCCCATTTCAAATGTTCTCATCCCATGACAATCCAAGAGGTGGGAATGAAAATAGGGTAATTTTTATTCTCAAGAATGCATTTTATTTGAGATTTTTTTAATGTGTATTAAACATGAGAATTTTACATTCCCCATGGTGACATTCTTGAGAATGTAAAAAGATTCTACGATCCACATGCCAACACGCGAGACTTGGTTTGAGCCATCATTCTCACATCTTCGTTCTCTCACTTCAAACGAGACCCTCTATGTCTAAATCCTTATGCTCAAAATCGGACCGAACACTCAATTCCAACCAAATCATTTCCATTCTTCATAGAGAAATGATATATTTTCCTACGAAATCAATCTACAAATTCTCCTACATACTAAATAAAATAATTTTTTTAGTTACTTTTAAAATTTTCAAGACATCGCTTACGTTAGTGTGTAGGAGGGTTTGTAGGAGGATATATCATTTCTCTTCTTCATATTTTCTCATACCTTACAATCCTAACCTAACAAATGACAAAAAAAAATAATCCAAGAAGTTTCATCAAATGCTCCTATAAAGAGGCAAAAATCCCTAACAAAATTTCTCCCTAAAGTGTAAGACCCAACATCGGTATGCTTTTCTTTTTAGCCGAAACATCAATTATTACTCACAGCAAATGATGCTTAAAGGCCGTTGCTACATCTTGAGAACAAATATCATTGGCTCTAACACCACTTGTTGGTAGGGCAATCAAAACTCCACGGAGATTTAAACCAACAAGGTAAAGTGAGGAACCAAACGACGGGTTAGATGTCATGTCCTCCCAAATATATATACACTCTTCACTTAGTCTAAACTTCATTAATGTGAGACTTTTAAGCTGTGTTTGGTTGCTGATACAAGACACAAATACAGGGAAATGGGAACACAAAATCCTGTTTGGTTATGAAGATAGGTTCAAAAACTTGCGTCTCAGGATAGAACATTAATGTATTTTCTGTACCTCTATTTTGTTGGGACACAAGGACAATGATAGAGACAGGGTTTTAATCAAATTATGAACGAGTAAGAAGGAGATCTTGTCATCACAGAATCAAACATGATACAGATATAACAAATTATGTCTTGTATATCGACACAAAACAAAATACAAGACTGACTTTTAATCTTGTATTTAATATCTATGTCCCCATGTCTCTGTATTTTTGTATGTCTCAGCAACCAAAAACAACCTTATACATTTACACTTGTTGATATTTTGAAAGTCAATAGTTTTTATGAATTTGTCACTATTATTGAAAACGTGTTTCCTAATTTGGTTAAAGTTTTCTAATTATATAAGACGCGATGAAGGCACAATATACACTGAAGTTAAGAAGACTGAAATGAAGATTCCACTATCATTATTTGCAAGAATTTCAAAATTACCTTTATGTGGTCAACTTTTACTGGTGGAAAATTCAATTTGGAGTAGGTACCTATAGCGAAGCAGTTGATCTTGAGACTCTTGATCATGATGGATCAAGAACTGAGAGAAAATGATCGATGGTGAATGGATTGACTTTAGAGAATAGGCTGCTCCACTGCATCATTGTGAGGTTTCTAATTCCTAGAAACATGAATTACGCCTCTATGACTCATGAGGACACTTTGGTACTGTGGCTCTTGTTGACTGAAAAAGGAAAGTTGGGCCTATTATGTCTATGTGCTGCTCGAGAAATCTCAAACAGTTAATGCCTCTAAGATTTACATAAATGAAATTGAAAAGTAGCTAAACAGGAAGGTGAAAAATGTAAAGTTTGATAGAGATGGTAAATATTAAGGAAGATATGATAAAATTGGACAACACTTAGATCCATTTTCTAAATTCTTAGATGCACGTGTTATACTTGCTCAAACATAATGCCAAGTACATCACAACAAAATGATATATCAAAAAGATGCAATCAAACCTTAATGGATAATGTTAGGACCATGATGAGTAATGCATCTTTACCCATATCATTGTGGATGTATGTTTTCTAAATTGTCATGTATTTCCTGAACAATATTTCTAGTAAGGCAGTTCCTAAGATTCTTTTTGAACTATGGACATGAATGAAACATAGTTTAAGGCACTTGCGTATTTGGGTTTTCCAGACAAAAATTAAAGTATATAACCCAAAAAAAAAAGAAACTACATGCAAGAACAATCAATGGATATTTCATTAATTATTCAAAAAAGTCGAAAGGGTATAGATTGTATTGTCCTTCCCATAGTACAAGAATTGTTGAAATTGTGAATGCTCGATTCATTGAGAATAGTTAGAGCAATGGGAGTAAGGATTCACAAAATGTGGAGGTTAATAAAATTAGAGTACATGATTCTTTAACTTGTACCTTTACTTCAAGACTTGTATTCCTCATGTTGTTGAAATGTATAGCAATCAAGAAGAACAACAAATAATTGATCATGTGCTTAACAATCAGGCAGTAATAGAACCACCACAGGGGATAACATTAAGAAAATCTCAAAGAGAAACGATATGTGTTATTTCGAATGATTATGTGGTGTATTTATGAGAGTCAGAAAATAACTTAAGTATTGATGATGATCCAGTTTCATTTTTGCAAGCCATGAATTAATAATGATGATAATTAAATAGTTAAATGCCATGAAAGATGAGCTTAAATCAATGGAACAGAATGACGAATGGGATCTTATAGAATTGCATGAAGGTTGCAAGGGAGTTAGGTGTAAATAGGTCTTTAAAACTAAGCATGATTCTCGTGGTAGCCTTAAGCGTTACAAGGTCCGTTTTGTTGCCAAAATTTTTATTAAAAAAGATGTCATTGACTATAAGAAAATATTTTCACTTGTTTTCAAGAAAGAAATTTTCAAGATTATCATGGCTTTAGTAGCTCATTATGATTTAAACTACATCAAATAAATTTAAAAACCGTCTTTCAAAATGGAAATTTAGATGCATCTTGTATGGACGAACCAATAAGATTTTCAGTTGATGGGAAAAAACAAATGGTGTGAGAACTAAAGAAATCAATATATCGACTAAAGCAAGCTTCCTGTAAATGGTATCTTAAGTTCAATGTTACTATCATGTCCTTTGGATTTAATGGAAACACTATTGGTCAGTGTATATATTTGAAGGTCACTAGGAGAATGTTTATTTTTCTGATCTTGCGTGTTGATGATATCTTACTTGTAACTAATGATCTTAGTCTGTTAATTGAGACTAAGTTTCTTTCTAACCACTTTGAAAAGAAAGATATGTGTGAGACAAGTTATGTGATCAGAATAGAAATTTTTGGGAGAGATCACACGAGTTAGTAGGCTTGTCTTAGAAAGCATAGATTGATAAAATCTTAGAGAGATTCAGAATGGAAAAGTGCTCAACATCACCCGTTTCAATTAAGAAAAGGAGACAAATTTAGTCTCATGTAATGTCCTACGAATGATTTATGGACCGATTACCGTCGGCTAATTATACCGTCGGTAAGACCCACGGTAAATTACTTTACTGTCTGTTATTTTCGATGGTAATGCTTTGGAAAAACACGCAACGCATTCCAACAAAAATACCATAAACTCCAGCACACCGTCAGAAAAAACCGACAGTAACGGCCTCGAAAATATTAATTGCACGTTTTCCAGAACATTCAAAGATGCCATTAAAGTTATTCACTGCCTCGTTACCGTCTCGTTTCGGTAATATCCGACGGTAATGGTATCATCAGTGACTATAAAATCCCCTTCCCCCACCCTTCTAAAAATGCACCATAATCTCCTCTCTTATCCATCCTCCCCATACTCCTCCGTCGTGCAAGGCTTTTATCGATTAAGGCTGTAGTGTTAATTTAATTTTTGCTGAGCAGACTGGCGTTACGTTAATTGAGACATCGAATAAAAACAAAGTCCAAGATGGTGGTAGTCATGCATTTGGGGAAATAATAATGACTTAGCCCAATGTATGGTGGGTCTCAAGTTGACTACCACCAATGAAGCTGACTGCCACCATCTTGGACTTTGTTTTCATTAATCGCTCAATGCGTTATTCATTTAATTTTTGTCGAGCAGGCTGGCGTCACGTTAATTGGGAGAGTGATAAAGACAAAGTCGAAGGTGGTGGTAGTCAGCTTGAGAGGACATCACATTATTATTCCCTCCCAAGTTGACTACCACTATCTTTGACTTTGTCTTTATTAATCGCTTAATTAAAGTGTCGCCAGCCTACTTGGCAAAAATGAAATTGACATTACCGTCGGACAATATATTAGCGTCAGAAAGTACAGACGGTAAGTAACCTAACCTTAAACCCTAAGTTACCCTATTACCGTCGGATAAACGTTAACCGACGGTAATATCCTAAACCCTAAACCCTAACCTTAAGGGTTCTTATTACCGTCAGACGTAACCGACGACAATAGTGCCCGGGAATGAAATTCAAATTCCATTTCTTTTACCGTCAGTCCATATTCGATCACACCTGAACCGGTTACCGGCGGTGGTATCTGCCGGAAATTAGCGTCGGAGATGCGTAATCGACGATAAATTGATTACCATTGACCACTTATCCGTTGGCTCGATGACCAACGGTAACACCGACAGTAAATCCATTATTCGACGGTAACCACCTAAATTACCGACGGTAATAGTCGTTTTTCTGGTAGTGTGAGTTCATAAAAATTTTTCATAAAAATTTTTCATAAAGTATTTTTGAAATTGATTTTCTTTGGACATTCTACAATATTTTATGATAAAATTTTCATAAAGGTGTATCATAAACTTGCTCGTAATAAAATATCATTCATGAAGTAATTATTAATGGCTGTTAAAATAAGTCGTGAGTAACCACCACTCACCTAGAATCACTGAAACTGTCATGTTGTTACCTAGTAACTCCTGTGAAATATTACTCTAAAATTTTTTCATAAAGTATTTTTGATATTGATTTTCTTTGGACATTCTACAATATTTTATGATAAAATTCTCATAAAGGTATATCATAAACTTGCTCGTAATAAAATATTACTTGTTATACCAACCAAGCTTGCTCCTCCAAGTTTGACTTCTTTGCAAATTTTGTCAGAGCATGTTTTTTATCTTTCAAACAAAGTATTGAAGAATCTTAGTTATTTGTCATTCTAACTATTATTCTTAGCAGGTTTGGTTAATAAAACAAGTCACAAAATCTCTATTTTAATTATTAAAATAAGTAATAACGAGTAACTTAATGAAAATGAGCAATATATAAAGCACAATATGTAACACATATATAGTACACTATGTCATTGTACTAGTAACGAATATATATAAAATTTGCATAAACATAAAATATTATAACACTTGCAATTAATATCTAACCTATGCATACACGTAATTTTTATTTTTCTTCATCTACCTGCATGTAAAATAATTAAAAAACATATAGGTAATAGAGTACATTGTATAAAATCTATAAGTAGAAAAGAATAGAAAAAAAGTATTGAAATTTGTCATTTCATAAGACAAATTTAGTTATAACGTCAAATATGAGACAGTGGCTATAAAACCTTGCTACATGTAGAAAAAAATAGACAAAAGATAAAACATATCATATCATGAAACACATTACAAAAAAAAGAAAGAAAGAAAACTTGTTGGTCAAAGTAAAGAGTAATAGTAAGTTTGTTGAAGAAAAATAATGAAGACATTTATGAAGGCAATGTGCTTGTGTAGGAAAAATAAAATGTGCTTGTGTAGGAAAAATAAAGTAATTTTAATTTTTCAAGCATATATATAACATGTTATATTTTAATAAAATATATGTGTGTGTATGTGTGTATGTAACTTTAGATTTATTTATTTTAACTTATATACAAAATAACATGTAGATAAATATTGTAGTGTTTGATAAATAATTATATAAACATGAAATGAATAGGGAATAACTTTAAAATAGTGGTATTCGTGGATTTTATTTTGCAAATAATATAAGTTTATTTCTACTGACACAAAGTTTTAGGGTATTACACATGCCTTCTCAGGGGAATTGGAAAGAAATATGTCACTTGGAAAGGAAATGTGGCATTACACAAGAATTGTAAGAAAATGTAGCATTACACGAAGGGAGCATGACATCTCACAGGAATTGGAAGGAAATGTGGCATTGTTGTGAGAATTCAATGAAAACTTGGCATTCCGCGAGAATTGCAAGGAAATATGGCATTGCACTTGAATGACAATAAAATGTAGCATTACACGAGAATTACAAGAAAATATAACATTGCACAAGAATTAGAAGGAAACATGACATCTCGTGAAAATTGAAAGGAAATGTGGCATTTCGTAAGATTTGGAAGGAAACATGAAATTGCACGCGAATTTGAAGAAAACATGACTTCTCGCAATAATTAAAAGGAAATGTGGCATTACGCAGGAATTCTAAGGAAACGCGGCATAACATGAGAATTTGAAGGAAACATGACTTCTTGCAATAATTGGAAGGGAACATGACATTGTGCAAGAATTCTAAGAAAACATCGCATAACATGAGAATTTGAAGGAAACTTGGCTTCTATCAGTTTTTAGAATGAAATGTGGCATTGCACTCGAATTTCAAGGAAAATGACATTGCACGGAAATTCCAAGAAAATGTAGTATTGCACAAAAATTGGAAGGAAATATGGTATCATGCTGGAATTGGAAGGAACATAGCATTGTACGAAAGATTGAAGGAAACGTGGTATCTCACGGTAATTCGAAGGAAAAGTGGCATTATGGAGGGATTTGAAGGAAACGTAGCATTGCGCAAGAATTGAAACGAAACATGGTATTGCACTTAAATTGCAAGGAAATGTGACATTGTACAAGATTTGCAAGAAAATGCAGCATTGTACTGGAATTGGAAGGAAACATGGTATTGCGTAAAAATTGGAAGGAAATATGGCATTATACAAGAATTTGAAGGAAATGTGCTTTCTCGTGGTAATTCGAAGGAAACGTGACATTAGGTAGGAATTTGAAGGAAAAGTGGCATTGTGCAAAAATTGGAAGAAAACATGGAATTTTACTCGAATTGGAAGGAAACGTGGCATCACACGAAAAATAGAAGGAAACGTGGCATTGTATGCGCGAGAAATGGAAGGAAACATGTCATTGCACAAACATTTGAAGGAAACATGGCTTCTCACAATAATTGGAAGGAAATGTGATATTGCACAGGAATCGAAAGAAAACATAACATTGCACTTGAATTGTGAGAAAATGTGAAATTGCACAAGAATTGCAATAAAATTTAGCATTGCACGAGAACTAGAAGAAAACATGGCTTCTTGCGGTTATTTAATTTGAAGGAAATGTGACATTGTGCAAAAATTCAAAGAAAACGTGGCATTGCACAATAATTTGAATAAAACGTGTCATTGAACAAGAATTGAAAGAAAATATGATATTGTACTTGATTTAATAGAAAATACGTCATTACACGAGAATTTAAAAGAAATTGAGTCTTACGTTTATAATTTTTATTGTTATAATTTATCAAATAATAAATCTCGAGCTTTACGCATGCTCTATCTTAGTATATCACGTTGAACAATACACATTTTTTATTATCGTTTCTCTTAAAATAATCTCTGGATATATTTTGACAAATTCGCTAGAAATAATTCTTGATTGAAAGAACCCATCGAAAATAAAATAAAATTCTTAATATTCCAAGGATTGTTTGTTGGTTGTTTCCTAAAGTAGGAGTAAAGAAGGAGCAATACATTTTTTTTACTCATTTATTTTAATGGATCGAATTAAGCAAGCCATGTTCCTAATCATTTGTTCTTCGAAATAATTTATAAGTCTGGTTCGGGGCTTAGGTTAGATAAGCTACACCTAGTGGTGTGGATAAGCTCCTTTACCAAGATTGGTATCAAAAGCTTTTCTATAGAGAATATGTCACACAGGCAAATTAAAATGCCCCAAAACCAATCAAGGTTTAGTTATGTGTGCGTTTGGCTGTACAGCTTGCATTGTGCATAATGTGGCCAAAAGTAATAACGACCTCTTTATACATAGCCTTATTATTTGACACATGTCTTTCTTACAATAATGATATAGTAATCAAATGAAATATGCTATGATTTGAAGTAATGACCAATCAGAACTGTATTTACCGGTGCCTTTTGCCTTGTGGCTAGGGCAAATGCCTCTTCACTTTTGAACTGAAAGAATATTTTAGAAGGATCAGACATATAGGCAGCATAAATTATTTAACACAAACTGTTCTATGCACGTGAAAATAAATAGTAAACGAAGATTTCTTGCTTTTTCTTTTTTATGATCACTAATAAGATCAGTTACTCCTTCCTTTTTAAAAATAATTGTCTATTTTTAGACATTACAAAAATTAAGGAAAAACATAAAATTATTATTACAAATAGGAAAATATTATTTGAATACGAAAAATTATTTATATTTAAACAAATCACACCTCTCTAATACATATTTTGTAAAATTATGGTAAAATCTGAACAAATTATTTTGAAAGGAATTGAGTAAATATTAGACATGCTAACTTCAAGCTGAAGATGAAGAACAAGTCCGCAGTAGAAATATAAATAGTTTAATTAAAAAAATGAATTAATTTAATAATGGAGAATACGAAAATGTTTAGGGAATGATGTGAAGTGGGAGCTCTCTCACAATGATGAATTGGGTTAAGTTATTATTATTGTTGCTGCTCTCTATAGTATTCAAAGGGACATGTTCCTGATTCTCCCACCACTACCATCAGCCCCTCAAATCAGGAATGCTTTTTTCTCTTTTTTTTTCCCCCGAACTTTATACCGTCACCCAAGGACTAAAGACAACGAAGCTTCAAGGCTTATTTCAGTTAATTAATACAGCTACGCAATAAACTTGGGCTTGGTTGCAGGTGTGTGTATGTGAGAGAAAAAGAGACAGTGCTATGATTGGTGGAGTTTTTGTAATTTTGTATGTAGAAACCATGTGGAGACCAACATGGTTTTGGTTGGTTTGGTTGGTTTTCCTTAGCTACCCTTGGCCTGCACAAACAAAAGATTGTTAACCCATAGTAAATGGTTAAAATACGTACAATGAGAGATAATTTGCTCGTTAATCTCTCGCGAATTCTTAACATAATTTAGCGAGAGAAAATTCTCTTGCTAATTCCTTATGACTCTCTTCGATAAAACGAAATCTTTCCCTCTCCCTTTTAGCGAGGAATTACTCTGTCGTTAATCTCTCGCTAAACTTTTAATAATTTACTTTTCTTATTAGCGAGAAATTGTTCCCTTGCAAATCTCTCACAACTTTTCAATCCAATTTAGCGACAAAATATGTCATCGCTCTTCTCTCGCAAAATGCTCAATTAAACTAAATCTTTCACTTCCCTTTTAGCGAGAGATGCTTTTGTTGCTGATACATCATCAAAATTTTAACATTTCACTTTTTTATTTAGCGAGAAAATATGGCATCGCTAATCCCTCACAACCATTTTCAACTACACTAAATCATTTACTCCCTTATTAGTGAGGGATAAATCTCTCGTTGGTGTAACACCCTAGCTAACTGCATACCCTCGAGTAGTACGCAACGCTCACTAGGCTGTTAATCATTTGGTGGGATTACTTATAGTCCCTTATTATCTTTCGAAAACACTAGAGTAAGGAAAATATGGACCATTTTAAAACTTTTTCCACTTGTTACTTTACTTGCAAAATATGAGCCACACGTGAATCAAAACATATAATATAATCGATAGAGCGGAAGCTTAAAAGTGATAATCATTACTAGCATAATTAATTACATAACAAGTATCTGGTCCATCACATATTACAACCAACAGAGTATCATAATAGTTTACATGTATAAGCCAAGTACATCAAAATACATCTCAAAATATATCGAAATATGGCAAAATGTCCATCTGATGCCAAGCTAGGCTGGCTGATCCTCGGTCCTCTACTGCTCCACGTGCGGCTCCTCATAGGGCTCCTCGTAGCCCTCAAAATCTTCGTCTGCTCCTGGAAGCATAAGCGAGTGGGGGTGAGAACAGTCGTCCTCAGTGGTTAACCTTGGCGTAGGGGATCTCTTTTTCTCACTTATCAACCCGGCCGCTCAGGTGTTTCTAAGTGAACATGCATACTAACATCCTACTGATTATTATCTGGCCTAAGGTCCTGAACGGCTTTATCTACTTTACTAGGTGACTGGGGAACTAGTCTTGCTTATCTAAGTTCTCGTGCTTGATAACTTTTCTCGCGTATATACATAGCCGTCTCGAGCGCTCTCTTGACGGGATTTACTTCATACACATGCTCATATACATTATTATATACTTATACATTACATACTCATTCATCATAACAATTCATATTCATTCATTTCATACTGTATGCATGCTAACTTTGAGGCTCTCTCATGCGTGCCGGCTAACTAATGGACCGGGACGCATCCTGCTTTCCATGCTCTAGGCTAACTAATGGACCGAGGCTGCGTCGGCTCCCAGCTAACTAATGGACCAGGGCCGCGCTGAGTCTTTCCCACTCATGTAGATGCGGCCAAACATCTACAACCTGCTTCTGTCCTCTAATTGATGTCGACCAGGCAGCGCTATAAACTGAGTGGTTGCGAACCACCGCGGATAACTAATGTTCCGTCTTCGATCATCAATAGAGATAACCGGCCACCTAGTGGGCGGGCGAGGGGTTGGCCCTATGACACAACCAAGTGGAGACCCATACATCATCATCATCATATCATTCTCATTTCTTAGGTGTGACGTCACCCTTTCTCATTCATCTTTTCTTTCTTCCTTCCTTCTTTTCTTTCTTTCTTTCTTTCTTTCTTTCTTTCTTTTCCTTCCTTTTCATTAACCAATCCACCCCTTTGTGGGGATTGGTGAGGGGCATTTCCGCCAAGAAAGATGCATCCTACCATATAGCTACATACTTGTTCCCTAAGGTTCAATTATGCTCTTTATACTTTACATGATTAACCTCTAGTTCTCATGATGTATGATAGCATAATCATTCCTAACATACATATTCTACATGCAATGTTTTACATACATCATCATACATAATCATAAACATAACACATTTATTCATCATACACCTACTTGTAGTCGCTCAACAACACTCTTCACGTAGCCCTCTCAACACTCCAGGGATCCTCCGCGGAACCCATGCAGCACCGCTCCTGGCGTTCCCTCAACACTCTTCGTGTTCAGCCTCCCAGGGATCCTCCGCGGAACCCATCCGGCACCATTCCTGGTATCCGCTCAGCACTCTTCACGTAACCCTTTCTATACTCTAGGAATCCTCCGCGGAACCCCAATCAGCACCATTCCTGGTGCCCACTCGACATCCTTCACATAACCCCCTCATCGCTCCAAGGTTCCTCCGCGGAACACGTTCAGCACCTTCCCAGGTACCCGCTCATCAACTTTCTAGACTCTTCTCCGTTACTATCCGCGGAACCACTCCGCACTTACGCCTCTATTTATTTTCTCTCATTTTCTCACATTCACCCCCCCAGGGTTCCTCCGCGGAACGCACTCAGCAGCACTTCTGGTGCCGCTCAGCAACTCTCTACAGACTCCTCTTAGACACTCTACGCGTACCCATGCGGCGCCCGTCCAGACGCCGCTCAACAACTCCCTAGGCCCCTCTCGGTCACTCTCCGCGGAACACTCGGCGCTTTCTTCATTACTTGTTTTCTCTCATTTTCCCACATTCATCCCAAGTTCAAACCCCACACATTCCAGCATTCATATTCCTATCTAGTCCAAGTCACAGGACCCTTCAGAATCATCTCCTAAGTCCTAACATAGCATTTCTAATATCATTTTTCACAAGGCATACAAACACATAAACACATACAAGCAAACATAAGCCACCAAGGGGTGACCAAGCCAAGTTTACCCACCTGTAAAAGAACCTGGTGGTGGTGAGCGGAGCTTAGAGTGAAGTCCCACAAGCCTTGTTGTTCCAAAGCTTGAGCTTCTCCTTTCTCCAAGGTGAAGAACTCGAACAAGGGGGAGGGGGAAGAGGTTGTTCCTCTTGGTTTTGGAAGGAAGAAGATGAAGAAGGATTAGGAGACTTAGGGGGTTTGTTTTCGGTTCATGGGAGGTGAAGGAGGATGGCAACGATGCTTGGTTTCTTGGAGACAAAGGAGTGTTCTTGGAGCTTGGCTTGAGGTGTGGTTATGGAAGATTGTAGAAGATGAAATGTTCTTGAGATTTTTGGGGGAGGGTTCGGTTTTGGATGGCTGAATGGTGGGGGGAAATTAATTGATATTTTTAGGATTTAGAAAGAGTGATGAATAGTAGAAAGCATGGGCAAAGGTATGGCCATGTGATGGGATTTGGTGAAGTGTGTAAGGCAAGTAAGGTGATAGAAATTTGGAAGCATGATTTAGGGGATCACAATCAGACCGTGCAGCTCTTCTCTCTTAGTTCAGCTGCTGAAATTCCATTTCCTCCCGGTTCCAGTTCACTCGTGTTTTATCGCTCGCAGTCTCGGTGCGTCGCGCACGGTCGTCTGAAAAATATTCCGTTTATACCGTCGCGATCCACTAATTTCCCCCTACCTAAGGATATTAATATTTAAAGGTGCTTACGAATTTTTCCTCTAGGGAATTATTTTACCTAATAGTTTCCCATTTTCAATTCCCTAATTGTGATTAGAAAATTAGTTAAATATTTATGTTTACGATTATTTTTCTAAGGAAAAATCAGGATGTTACAGTTGGTCCCTTGCTAACCTTAGCATGAATTTTATGTGATAATAATATATTACGTATCACCAACATCAAGTGATATCGTATTAATCCTAGATCCATTACATACATTTAATGGGGTCTTACATATTGTGCGCACTTTTGTCATCCTTTGCTTTTCTGTCTTGAGAGGGATTGATATATATACACCATCAATGGCACATATGACCAACACAAAATGAACCCTCATACCTTCTAGTGTAGTTACTTCTCTTGAGAAAAAAAATTAAGACGACTATGTCTCTTTGATATATATGTGTGTGTGTGTGTGTGTGCGCATGTCTTATAACTAGCTAGCTGGCGCTAAAATAAATTTCTCTCATCATTCCTTGTATGAGTATTCTTGTTAAGCGTGGAAGCTCCATGCCTATTTTGTTTGGCCTATACATGGGTCTCACAATTCATTAGATACATTGTATGTCAAATTTTGGTGATGTGCTTATGTCATGGTTGTTTATTAAAGAAGAGGATAAATAATAAATTTAATAACCTAAACCCACCTTATATCCTAAATTTATTAAAAACTAACAATTATTAGCAAATATATCTGCCAGTAACTTTCTTCCTCGATAATTTATAATTTAGTCATTGTCGGTGGATATATCCATGGATAATATGTTGGCACCACTTAGCACCAAATTATAGCGAAAAATAAATATCTGCCAGAAATTCTGACGTTTTTCATCACTAGAGTTGAAAACAGACGTTTATCGACAGATTAATGACATAACATTTGCCAGTAACATCGACGTATATATTCGTCAACAAAATTCGTCGATATTTAATGTTTTTCTATTAGTGATTCATTCTTGTATTATAACAATATTAAAATTATTTGATCATGATAGAGTTATTATTTGAAAGGTTAAGTTCTCAAAATAATATATAAAGTTAAATTAAATTGAAATGATAGCATAAAATAAAGAAACAGATGAAAATGCCATTTAGGGATTTGATATCTATTAATTCCCCTCTCCTTCTCCATCTAGAATTGTGGGGTTGAGTAATAGTTAATCTTAAGTTTATTAAGTGGGAGCATGAGCAAGGGAGACAATTTAAATTAATTTATAAGGTTTGGTTAACAAGTGCTCTTATGAAACTTATTTAAAAAAATAAGAAGACAAAATATTTTATTGAAAATATAGAATTTTTATAATTTTAATGTATTGAGTGAATTAAAATTTTAAAACTTATTATTTTTGACTTCTTAATGAAAGTCTGGTTCATTTCAAAGAATACTTGTTAGCAAAATTCTAATTTATATTACTTGGATGCCTTTATTTTCAAAGCCACCGATCAAACAAACAGTGCGAGTTGGGAACTTGGGATCCATGTGAGGACAATCATGGGAAAATGGGAAGAAATATTTTAGGTTGGTGGGTGGTGGAGGGCACCCATCCATTTGATTCTATGCAGCATATGTTTGCACAATCAAAAAATGTATGGACAGTCTAAGCGGAGGATTTGGTCCCCCCAACCCCAAGTTATTCCCACTCTGACTTTTTGACGTTATTTTAAGCTTCTTTGCCGTTTCAACTTACTATCAAAATATAACAATTAATAACTTATTATTTTATTTTAACTATAAGTATTTTAAAATTTACTAGATTTTGATTAACTTGACATTAATTAATTTGGGTTAAGTATGTTCATTACAGAGATAAAACTTTTCTAGTATATATTTTATATTGAACTTGCATAAAACCATTAAAAAAAAGTGAGAAAACCGACTAATCAATGCTAGTCATCAAGAGCATAAATTTATAATATGCGCCGGTCAAGAGTATAAATTTATAATTTATCTACATAAATGTGATTTGTATAATCATACTATGGTTTGCGCTATATTTTATTGGGTTAATTAAGTTTTTTGTCCCTGTAATTTGGGAAAGTTTGGTTTTGGTCCCTCTATGAAGATTTTAGTCCCTGTAAAATTTGAGAGTTTGATTTTGGTCCCCGTTAACGTTTGGGACCTGACGGTGATGACGTGTTCGTTAGCTCCGCGGACGTGGCGTGCCGCGTGGCATAACTCGGTTCACCCCCCAATGGCCCATAACCCGGTTCAAGCCCGTGACCCGACCCAGTTTTTTTAAATAAAAAAATTAAATTCCTAAATCCCTAAATCCCCAAATCCTACCTCCCTCCTCCTCTCCACCCCAAACACAACTCCTCCTGCCCCGTTGTCGTCGTCCCCGCCAGACCGCCGACGTCGTCGCCGTGGTGGGTCGTCGAGAAGAGGGCGCGTGTTCCTGGATGAAGGCAGCGTGCACGGCCAACGCAAATACGGCAAGCTCAAGAAGGACAAGGACGACCCCGACGGTTCCGAAAACCTCCGCCGGATCACCGACGCCCCTCACCTCGACGCCCAGTCCCTGGCGGACAACGACACCTCCCTCTCCCCGCTCTCAAAATCCCCCTGGTCCTCCCACATGAACTCCGACGACAACCCCAACGATGACCCCCTCATCGGCTCCTTGGTCCGCGAGGAAGGCCACATCTACTCCCTCACCGCCACCAAGGACCTCCTCTACACCGGCTCCGACAGCAAGAACATCCGCGTCTGGAAGAACCAGAAGGAGTTCGCCGGATTCAAGTCCAACAACGGCTTGGTCAAAGCCATCATCATTGCCGGCGATAAGATCTGCACCGGACACCAGGACGGACGAATCCGAGTTTGGAAAGTGTCCAAGACCAACGAAACCGTTCACCGACGCGTGGCGACGCTCCCCACGCTCCGAAACTACATAAAATACTCCATGAAGCCTAGCAACTACATTGAGGTAAGAAAGCACAAGAGCGTGATATGGATCAAGCACTACGACGCCATCTCTTGCCTCGCCTTAACGGATGACCATTCTCTCATCTCGCCTTAACGGCGCTGGCGGTCTGCCAGGGACGACGGCGATGGAGACGGAGAGGAAGAGTTATGTTTGGGTTGGAGAGGAGGAGGGAGCCTAGATTTGGGGATTTAGGGATTTAGGAATTAAATTTTTTTTTTAAAAAAAAATCAGGTCGGGTCACGGGCTTGAGCCGGGTTATGGACCATTGGTGAGTGAACCAGGTTATGCCACGTGGCGAGTCCACGAGGCACGCCACATCTGCGGAGCTAACGGACACGTCATCACCATCCGGTCCCAAACGCTAGCAGGGACCAAAATCAAACTCCCAAATTTTTCATGGACTAAAATCTCCATAAAGGGACCAAAACCAAACTTTTCCAAATTATAGGGACAAAAAACTTAATTAACCCTTTTGTAATTTATGTTTCATAATTGAAAATAAGGTTGTGTCTTCTTTATGATGCCTCAATTCTCATTCTAAATCAAGATACATACATTGAAACCTCTTAACTAGCAAGACAACATTTGAGTGCCTTGAAACATGTGACAGGGGATGCTCAATTCATTTGGACACAAGTTTGATGTTGATTAAGTGGTTTATGTTGGAATTGGTGCATTATGATTATAATATATATAGTTTTAATTCAATTCTTTGACAATCATTTTTTTTTCTTGTACACATTTTTATTTTGATATTTTCACAAATATTTGTTTGCTTTCTAAATTTATATTACATTAATTATTCTCTTTCTTACTATACTCCTATTAAATAAACGCACTCTCTCATGTTTATACATTATTAATAACTCTAACTACTCTCATTATCTCTATATTAAATAAAAAAAATTGTGTAAAGTACTATCATTGTTTTTACTTTCATGTTTTTAATCATTTCCTTGATATTTGTGCACAATACAAAGTGTACAACTAAAAAAAAATAAAATGGAAGGAGTAGCATTTAGCAATGAAACATGAGTTAAAGTTGTGATAATCATATATGTTCTGCTGGTAAGGTTTTGGAACCAAGTGTAGAAAAGGAAAAGAGTGGGTGAAGGGGCGATATCTCTGGCACCACTTTGGAGTCCACCTCTGCTCCCATGCCAATTGACACCCAGGGGTGGGTTCCTCCTCCAGCTCCAGCTTAAGAATTGGTGAAGGAATTGAGAATAAAGAGAAATCAAATAAATAAACTTCTCATTGTCCTAGACCTTATCTTGTTTCTCTATCATCAAAGGATTACATCCCATTGGGATACCTCACGTCTCTTGTGGGCTCTATTCTATTAGTATGAATGTCCATTGTGGGCTTGGGTTGCCTGAGGTTTTCACCTAGGCCACATGGTGTACTTTTGTTGAGACTTCAATTGTGTCACATCCCGTGCTCTTTGAATAAGAGTCTAGGTCTCTCCTCGCAGAATGAATGAGGAAGGGGCCATTGATGAATTGATTAAAATCTAAGGTCTGAATGCTGAAATAAAGGCTACCAGAGAGCAATAGAGGGCAACTAGTCTTGAAGCGTGTCTATAGTTTTCTTTTCTTTTCTACGTTTTGAGTCTGGGTTAGATCGTCGTTGTCATTTTATTATGTTTTGTTTGGAGAATACTAGTTTTGTAGTTGTGTCATTTCTGTGGTTCAATTTATGGAGCTTTTTTACTTTTGGGTGATTGAATTGTAAGGGGTTAAGCAAAATCATTATGCTTTCAATTCCCAATCTATGGAGTTTGTGTACAATTTTTTTCTCCTATGTTTTGTTCCACTATTTTTTTTTGAGAAGTTTTAATGAGACAACTTTTCATGGGTTTTGTTTAGTTCTTCGATAGGTGGTTACATCTTTATAATTGCTGCCTCCTTTTGATTTCAGCCTAATGATTTATCTTTTAAAAGAAATTAATCTAAATCTTAATTAATGTTGTCCTCTTTTTATAAGTTATAATTTTAAGAGACCGATATGATGAATATTTGGAGTACTAATATGACTACACGCATATTCTTTGAAGATCATAATCTGCTACCTATTACTCGCAATCACGGTGTTTATTGTAGGTGTCATCATTTACGCTAGAAATCTCAATTATTGAAAGAATAACCCGACAGCTATAAACCTATGATATTTGTAGCATAAAAGTTTGTCATTATAGATCATTTTAAATTGGAGAACTAAAAAGATCACGCTTAAACTTCACTGATATTAAAATATCACGGTTTTCTATTTGTTTATTGTCAAGCAATCTCAATCTCAAAATTCAAATCTCTCTCTTCCACCATTCGTGATTATCATTTAGAGATTAGCATAGAATAATAATATAGCACCCAAAAGAGAAGGAAAAAAAAAATGTCTTGATCATTAAAGAGGAAAAAGAAAAAGGGTATGGGCCGTAATGCGGGTTCAGCTTCGGAGTGCTTGGGGTGTCTTGGCGTCTCTGCCTTGATGTTGGCATCTAGTGGTTGGCGTCTCTCCCTGAGAGGTTGGCGTGATTGGCATGACTGCACGGTGCTCTTATGAGTGTTTCTTTAGTGTGGTACTTTGTGTTAGTTGTGTAGCTTTGGCTGTCTTTTGAGCTAAGTTGTGTGTTTGGGTGTTAAGTTTTCATGTCCTCTTATTTTTATAAGAGGAGCGTTGTTATGACATCCGAAGTTGACATTCCTTAGACATCCACACTCTGTAGGATTCATGATGAGATCCATACTTTTATAAGTGTAGTTATCTTGTCAAATTGAGTTATTATAATATCATTTCTCAAATAATATGTTTCTGAATCTATATGGCAATTACGTGCTAAAAGAGACTTTGTTCCTCTTTTTCTGAAGAGTTTTGAGTGTTTCTCAACTATTAAAATAGAGTAGTGTTATTTAAATTACTAAAAAGTATAGACATCTCGTCACTTCTTTCACAACACATCATAAGATCGATCAAGTACATGATAAGCTTTGTCATGTATTATAATAAGAATGATAAGAAGTTTACACCTTTTTAGTGGTCTGAATAGCATTATTGCTAAAGAAATCACAAAAATGGGCACTATTTCAAAAGAATAGATAATTCTTTCAAAACATATGCATAAAAAAAGTTTAGTATAAATCAGGTAAGATCTTAGCCGAGCCTTAAGAGCCATAATTCTGTGAATAATATAATCCAGAGTGAGTCATGTGCTAACCATATGATTGGTGGAATTAAGTACATATTGCTCTTTGGTAATCAAGTAGGAATCCATGTTACAACAGCATGATTAGTCAGCCATAGCCCCCTATTAAGAATGAGATTAGTGCTTGTAAAGGTTTTAATGGGGGTGGCGGCTTGCAAGATTACAAAATACAGTTAAAACTCACCCTGCCTATAAATGAAGCATTATATTATTTGTGGAAGTGATTTGCAGATCAATCATCACAATATTTTGGCACATAGATCCAAGTCATCTAAAAGTTTTATTAAGCTGGTCTAATCATGTATTGCTACATCAATAAATCATGATGATAAATTTAGTCTAAAACCACATTTTTTTAATTATATTAGAAAAGCATGTTTTACAATATAAAAACAATCGTTTTTTTTACAAACACTTGATAATACTTGATGTCACTCTCAATTTAATAATCTTACCTTAATTTCATAATACACTACAAGAAAATTTACACTTTTAGCAAGTTTTTGTTTTTTAACAAAGGCTACACTTTTAAAGTTAATGCATCACTTTTTATACGGATTTGGCAAATTTAGGGTGGACTAAGCATTATTAAGTGTTGCATTTACCGATAAAATATTTTTTTTATAATATAAGACACACTTTTTCTTTTTAAATGTGATCAATAGAAAAAGTAGCCTTGGACTAAATTTGATGGAATAAAAGTGTCATTAGGCCAAATTTATTGTAATGAATTGTGGTTGACGCACATGCCTTCTTTCAAAAGTTTCACATATAATAACAATTTCGAGTAACTTGTGTAAAAGAGTTTAAGCAAAATTAAATTCATAAATTAATTATTTGTATTATTATACTATGCTTTTTGTTGAAAATGAATGACAATTCTTTGCTTGTAGGTTTGTGATAGTTTATGTAAGAATTTGACTGATTCACAAAATCTTCTGAGAAAAAAAAGAAATATAGAACACAAATCAATCCATTGGTTTTCTTCTTTCTTTCCTTATTTTATGGGGGCATTGTCTAATATATATATAGAGAGAATAATTTATACCTGCTTACCTACCACCAATATGAAACCATATAATTACATGTTGAACCCCATATTTTAAACTATTGGCTGAACTGAACTTGATGAATAATCATGTCAAATTAACATTGATGAACTAGAATCAATTTTCACGCCACAAACTGTGGAAATGATAACGAAACAGACTTGAAAGGAATTCTTACAAAAGAGAAAGTGGCAGAAAATTAAAGAAAGGAAACGACTGATAGAGAGAAAAACAAATAATTAAACAAGCGTTCCATATATCTTATGACGACTTTGATTGAGTAACATTTTTTTTAATTCCAATGTTTTCTTTTTAAAAATTAATTTTGGTGGGCAGCATGATACAATGCCAGACAGTTATAAGAGGTCTATTTAAACAAGTATAGGATAACATGGGAGAAGTGACGTAACATTTAAACCGTTTGGATTGGCTTAAAAAAGTATTTATTTTAATTATATTTTTAAATATAGCTTTATTTAAGATGCTTAGTTTATAATTACAAGGTGATTTTACCTTAAGTCATACATTTTTTCACTTTTTTTTAGAAGTAGAACCTTTTCAACTTACAAAAAAAAAGCAACATTTTACATTGATTTTTTTTTAAAAAGTACTTTTTTTAAATTTTATTTTAACGTTTATTATTTTTAAAAAAATTGCTTTTCATTAAAAAGTGTATATTTTTTTTAGGTAGTAAAATAGGAAGAGAAATGATAAGGATCATTTATAAAAGTTGTAAGAATGATTGGTAAGAGAATAAAATAGTTCTCTAAGTTTATTAAAAGTGATAAATCAAATATCATTGGGATAATAATGTCAGTAAATATTTAAAAAATAAAAAACTAGCACTATGAAAGTTTTGCGCCATAGTAGCTTATTTAAACCGTTTTGGTGAACAAGTTTAAAACATAAGATGAACGTGAGAAAATGAGAGATTATGGGTTCATAAGCTTGTTTTGAGACTTGAGGAAGGAAAGAGGAATGGAAGAAAGGGAAGATGGGAGCTATGAGGGTTGGATTGTGAGGGATGAACAACCTTGTCCTCCAATCTAAGCCCTTGTTGTGAGTGGCTTCAGCTGTTGAGTTTGAAAGCAAGAGATTGTGGTGTTTTTGGATATCCCCTCCAGCTCGGGATTTCTCTATTTTTGGTCCATATGCTTAGTGTATGTGTTAATTATCTCTCCATTCATGTGTTTTTTCTTCTTGATCTCCACCCTTTTTATCTGATTTTCCCTCTTTCCTTACCTTCTTTCTCGTTCCTAGGGTTTCATTTGACTTTCTTTGGCTTTACTTTTGACATGTCACTTTCAGGGTTGCAGGACAAGGCCCTTTACTGCATGGGTCCTTGTGCCTGCAGCTTTACCCAAGATATGTCACTTTCAAATCTTACCTCAGTGCAGATTTCCTACTAAAACTACCTAGTATGAACAAACATACTTTTTGCCTCTCTCTTCTAGGTTGTTGTGAAGGGTTCCTAAAGGGTTTAAGGTTGGGGTTGCTTGCTGCCCTCTCAGCAGGTCATCAGAGGGCGTCCAGAGGAGCCCATGAAACCACAGTCTGAGGGTTGCTGCATGCTGTCATAGTGTAGTTGCTGCGAGGGCGTATCCAGTTTCTTGCTCCCTAAGTCCTAACAACTAGCTAAAAGGCTTTGAAATGGATCCCATGACATCTTTGGGATATGGGGCAAGGTCCAAAGCCCTCCATTTCATAACCCCTCATAGTTCCCCTTCTTGTCTCTTTGTGAATCTGCTCAGGGCGTATTTTATGACACCACCCTACGCCAACCCCTTGATGACCACACTAGAGACAAATGTTTATGCTTCTAGTTTAATCTATCATTGGTAACTATCCTTAACTCATGTGTTACAAAAGGGTTTATATCAATAGCCAATCAAATAATGTCCAGTAAACTCTAAAGATATTGATGGAAGCCCTCGCCCTCGCCCTCGCCCTCCTACTCCTACTCCTCCGTGATACCTGCAAGGAGAATTGGGATTTAAATTATTAGAGGATAAGTTTTTGAAAGAATGGTTTAGAGAATGATACCACATTTTTTTCATAATGGCCACCACTTCTTGTGCCGTTTCGGCTGACACCAATGGCCCAAACTCAAATTGGGCTCATAACAGATTACTATTTTTTTTAACTAATTATTTCCAAAAAGTCCTCCGTAATTCCAATTACTCTCTCTTAATCTCATTTCACACCAACTCACCAATTAGTTCAGTTTTGTGCAAAGGTGGGAGGCTTAAAATTGCGCAAGATTTTTTTTCGACATCTTCATATTAAAGGCTATCAAATGGATGCCATAACATATAATTGTATGATGAATGGGCTATGTAAAGAAGGCTTATTTGATGATGCCATAGGCTTGCTTTCACAAATGGATGACAATGGTTGTCCCTCTAATGATATGGCTGCATTTACAATTGTTCACGCTCTCCTTGAAAGCATGAGAATGAAAAGGCTGAAAAACTTGTTTGTGAATGATCATTAGAGGCCTTTTGAAGCTATAAAATAAGGTACACATTTTTTTTTTCCAACTTGAACTATGTGCATGTATGCGTATGCATAAGCATATATGTGTAGATGTATTTATGTTGATTGGTAGAAAACTTTTATTCTATTTTTTTTTAATGATTATTCTGCATGCTCTTAGCTTTTGAGTTTTGGTGCTATTTGTCTTGAATGGAAAAAAAAAACACATAATTAGCGTACTCTATTAGCAAAATAATCATTCATCACATTTGTTTCGAATATTATTTATTTATTTTTGCTCAATGCATTGGTTTTAAGGTTTACAAACAATATTTTTTATTATAAACTTTAATTTATGTCTCTCACATTAAATAGCCCATAAACGTGCATGTGATCAATCGTGCATGCGCGAGTGACTAACTTAAGTTATTAATGTGATCACTACAAACAACTCCATAATTCACTCAATATAATCCCCATGCATTCTATTAGAAACACAAGTATAAGGATAATCAAGATGTCAGCACAACAACAATGGCCTAGATTTAAATCAAAATTCAATTCTTGATTCCTAGGTAATTAAACATACATCAATCAACCAACCAATGAATATGTATATTCAACTAATAGCCTTAATCATTCATCCCTATCCCACAATCATGTAATATAGATTTACAATTAATATTTTCCCCAATTAAGAAACCTAACATCAATATAATTCAATTGAATTTCATAAATAAGAACCCACAGTGAGGCAAGCACACGATAATCAATAAACTAGCCTGCACTTAACTAATTCATCCAATAACACGCCTCCATATCAATATCATTCAAAATAGGCACATGAGAGAACAAAAGGGAAAAGGAAACAAGAAAACACATCAAGGTTTTTAAGATACAACCATTGAAGTCCTTTGGAAAATCTTTCAGCTACCCTCCTACTCCTAATAAAAGCTAGAGAAAGAAGTAAAATTTACAGAATAATGAGACTATATGTCAAATGAGGCCAAGTTTTAAGTTTATTACATGATTTTCATTCTAAATTATGCCCCCCCCCACACCCCCCCAAAATAAAAGAAAACTGGGCCAAAGGGGCCCAATTCCTTAAACGAACACAATCAAGCCCTACCGGAGAATGAATCAGCCAGCGTCTTTAACACCCTCCCCCCAAATTCTTAGCATTAGCACTTGGTGTCTTCATAAAAGTTATAAATATATATTTTTCTTCTCTTATAAATCAACAACCAATTTGCCGAGGCTGTCGAGGAAATACTGCTTGGCTCAAGGTCAAGGTAGGGGAGGACGACTAGAAGTGACAAAGACGAAAGGCAGCAGTGGTGGGTCAGAGATGATGGTGACGCTACGTTGGCAACAATGATGTGAGGTCGACGAGGCGATGGTGAGTGAGTTGTGTTGCAAGAGGTTCTAGATACACTTGGAAGCAAAATTATGGTGTATCACCTTGTTCATGCACCACTTTTGAATGATTAAGATTGTTAGATGTATGGTGCACCAAACTTAACTTGATTTACCATAGAGTCATTGTCATTTTATGTCATTATTTTATTTATTCAATATGCACCATTCATTTTCAAATTAATGGTAATCAAAGCCACACGACACCATATCTTTGTAATGTTTTTATGCACTGTAGTCATCGCCCTTAAGGCTTGGACTTAGTAATGTAGTGACTTTTTGAGTCCAAAAATTGCCCTCAAAAAAATCATAACATATCTATCGTTTGATTGTCCAAAATGTGAAAAAGAAGATAATCCATTGACGAAGGCAGCCCCACCAAAAGCATATCATATCCTCTGGACTAAGGCAACACAAAGCCAGCCGTTGGCACTTGCTCTCCCTCATCCTCATGCTGCTCCCCCATACTTAAACGGTCACTATGGCAACCGCCACTGCTCACACCAAGTGGCTCACACACTTGATCACCACAAAATGCAGCGGCACCACCCTCTCAAAGAGGCACCGCCACCAACAACAACATGTAATAATACTTAATTCACTTACTAGCTTTGTCTGCTTTTGTAATTCGATTTTTATTTCTCTTTTCTTCAGAGGGCACTGTGCCAGGGATGCTATCTTTCAATGAACGGTTGCAGGGGAAGACAGCACCACCGTGCCAGGGAACCCCTGGGGACCATAGAGACTCGAACCCTGCCGCCGGTGGCCTCGACGTCCATGGCCACCTACAGCCTCAGCGCCGCCATTGAGGACATGAAATCGGAGCCTCCTCCGTTCTGCGCCTCTTCTTCCGGGATAGTGAGGCTGGAGGTTCGGATTGAGGAGGAGGATGTTGAAGCAATTGATTGGTTGCACTCGCAGAGCCACCTCCTCCTCCCTCGCTGCTTCTTCTCCGGCAGGGACCACGGAACGTGCGGCGGCGGAAGCTTGGTCAGCGTTGCCGGTGTGGGTTCTGCGGTTTTCTTTTGCCAGCCGCAACCCTTTTCCTATTGGGATTGGATTTCAATTAGGAGGTAAAAATTTGTTTGTTTCTTCTTTAACTAAGTTGTTTTTTTATTATTATTATTATTATTATTATTATTATAATTTAAGGTCAATCTTTACTCTATACTTGTTTTTTCTTTTTATTTTCATTCAGAAGAGTATACTCGTTGGTAGGGATATAATAGGATAATTATTTCTAGAAATAGGATATGATGGTGGCAAGTTTCATCAAAAAATGGAATTAGATAGTGACAAGTGTCAGCAATAAATTATTTACGCGTCATTAATTAATGATTAACCATGACAGTTAACCAATGATGTGTTTGGTCTGGTGCACCCAAATTAGATGTACCAGGTTTATTCAATAACTTTTCCTATGTGAATTTACACATATATCTGCAACTAACAAGGTTCTGCATTTGCTATGTTTGAAAAAGTGATTTTTCAGCCACCCAAATAATTGGCTTGTCAATTTGTCAAGTGATGTGAAGCACATTCACTTGTTCACATTATTTCCTTACTGGTTGGGAATCTACTCTCAATGAGTTTTAAAAAGAGAAGATATGCTATAGATTTCAACAAAGGGTTAGCTCATCACTGCAATTGATACGCCAAATAATTTCTTGCCCTCTTGCAATAAATCAACATCTGTTTATTGTTTTCTTTGTGTTTGTTATCTCAAAAAAGTTAACTTTCAAGGTTTCTTTCCGAGAGATGCCCATTAATCCGTGCATATGGAGCGATCCGCTTCAATGCAAAAGCTAAGGTGTCGCAAGAGTGGATGCCTTTCGGTTCTTTCTACTTCATGATTCCTCAGGTGCATACATTGTTTTCTTTCAAAAAAAACTAATTAGTATTCCATGTGTGTTTTAGTATTTATAGCATAAGCAGCTAGAGATACCAAGCCAAAAAAAAAATATAAAAAATTGACAGGTTGAGTTTAATGAGCTTGAAGGAGGATCTATGCTTACCACAACCATTGCGTGGGACAATGCTCTTTCTTGGTCATGGGAAAATGCACTTGATGCACTCCAAGAAACCCTTAGCAAGGTGATTGCAATTAGATTGTGTCTTTTTCATTTATTAAGCATTAGAAAAAATTTGGTTCAAACTTCACATCTTTGTGCTTCAGGTTTCTACTTCTGTTGTGAAGTTTCCTAAACAAGCTCCTCCAACATTAATATTGAGCAGCCACGACATTCCCTGTAAAGTAGATTGGGATATTGCTGTTAACAGAGCTTTGCAGATGATAAAGCAAGACAGCTCCTTACTAACCAAGGTAACCTATATGTTCCATGCTAGTTACTTTTGTTTCCTGCTGGGTTTTCACTTTACTGTTTATGTATCATAACTTATGTTGCAAGAATCTATTTGAAAACACAGTTTCTTCTGCTGTATTGGAAACTCAGGTTGTGCTAGCTCGTAGCACCAGAGTAGTTCCTACTGCTAATATTGATCCTCTTACATGGTTAGCGTGCTTAAAGGTATTGGAATCTTCTTTTCCCATTTGACCTCTTTAAAAAACGAAAGTATTATCTTCATAACAGTTAGTAACAATTTTCGTATGTCTTCATCAATACTATTATAGGTTGAGGGTGATAATGCTTACCAGTTTTTCCTTCAGCCGCCTAATGCACCAGCATTTATTGGAAACACAGTAAGTGTGCATATCTGACATCTGACCATAAGCTAGGAAAGTTGTACATTTTCCCCTTATGTGATTGCATACAACATGCTGAAAGTTCCGGAAGTTATATACAAAATGAATTTCAGTCGTTGGTTTTGAATACTTTGAAAGTCATCCGGTGGATAACATGTATAAGAATTGTATTCTGAATTGAATCGGCAATGATACATTTTTCCTCCTCTGTTGCCATTTTAATTTTATGAACTTGATGAATAGCCAGAGCAACTATTTCACAGAAAACGGCTCCATATTACTAGTGAGGCTTTGGCTGGAACCCGTGCTAGAGGTGTGTCAATGGCACTAGACCGTCAAATTGAACTTGACTTACTTACCAGGTTTAACTTGTTGCTTAGAGCTTGATCAAAGCTGTTCTTAGACTTGCTTTCCATGATGCTTTAATTACTAGTGTTTACCATTTACGTTTATGTCTAGCTCCTAAAATTTGTTGTATAAGCATTTGTCTCGTATTCACAGTCCAAAGGATGACATTGAGTTTACTATAGTGCGAGAGACCATACGAAGAAAATTAGAGGTGAGTTTATTTTTGTACCTTTGATTATCAGCATGGATTGCTTATCTGTATAGAATGATACATCACTAGGCATGCTTGATTTTGTTTCCACATGAATTTTTTCCTTCAGTCCTTTGAGATTCGTAGGTCAAGGAGAGCAACAGATGGAAGGAAGAGATTCTGTTTAAGTAAATTTATTAGCGATTTTATGATGTGAACTTTTAGAATCTATCGACGTAAAGAATCCGACAGAGAGCAACTGTTGCGTTACTTGTATCAGTTTCTCTTAGTAGAACATAGAATAAGGTTGTCCTCCTCGATACAACCATGGTAATATAGATTGGAAGTATACTGTATAATGCCCAACTCAATACGCTGTTTCATTCGCCGTATTACTTTTGCATCTTCTTAGTAGTCATTTTAGAACTTCCTCGGTTATAATAACGATAAATTTTTCATCTGGCTGTGTGTTTTAGCAGGCAGTATGTGAAAAAGTTGTAATCAAGCCAAAGAAAATGATCAGAAAACTTCCCAGGATCCAACATTTATTTGCTCAATTATCAGGAAGTTTAAGAAGTGAAGAAGATGAGGTATTTTGAGTGCCATATATCCTAGTTTTGTGGAACATGCCTCTGAAGGCTCTAACTTCCAGTTCTTTCAAATTAAGTGAATTTATCAAATACTCAGCATACAACTAAGTTGTTCATCTTCTTATTTTATTTTTATCTTGTTTTTTTTTTCAGTTTGAAGTTTTGTCATCTCTTCACCCAAGTCCAGCAGTTTGTGGGTTTCCAACAGAAGAGGCACAACTTTTAATTGCAGAAACAGGTGCATCAATTCTTCTATACACAATTATTGTTTCTGATTCTGTTTAATCTTTTCTTATTCTTTCTTCAAAGGTACTTTTTGCCTGAGAATTATAAAACGAATGTGAGGAAGTATTATATTCTTTACTCTAAGCTAAAAGACCATAGCTTTTAATAAGTCCTGGAAATTCCATGCAACCTAGCTTGTTGTTGACAATGGTAGTCATTTAATTCACAATAATATGACTGCATATTTAGGAAACTGTGATATGCTAATGTGGCATGGAGTAACGAGGACAGATGAGTTGTTGACATGTGATCTATCACTGATTTAGCTAGGTTACCATTCCAGCATTTACTTACGAGTGTTACTATTCCAGCACCTAATTGTGTCGGGGGGCTCTTTAAATGTTGTGATTAGTTGATGGTTTTCGAAATATTGACATGATTGGTAAGAATCATTTTAGAACATACTGACTAATAAATAAAAAAATTATCTGTTTGATGTTTCAAGTTTGGTTCACCAAGTTATGACTTCTATTCTCACTTGAATAAACTAGTGTTACTTTTGCACATGATGTTCAGAAGTATTTGATAGAGGGATGTATGCTGGACCTGTTGGCTGGTTTGGAGGAGGAGAGAGTGAGTTTGCTGTTGGCATCAGGTCAGCATTGGTGGAAAAGGTTAGCTATAAATTTGAGTGTTTGTGTGTATATATGTTATAGAGTTTAATTGTTAATGAATAATAGTGTATAAGTTTTTTACACAGCCATCCTATCACATGATCTCACATCTGCAAAAAAAAATGTATGACTCTCACAACCACTAATCAAAAAGTCATGCACATGAGAAGATTTGATAGGATGACCCTATTAGTGCATAGTAATTAAACTTTTTTTTAAAAAAAAAGATGCCACATTTATGTGTGTAGAATCTTTTATAAAGTAGGGGGAAAAGTGATAATTCTACTGTTTAAGTAAAAGTACACTCACTATAACTTATGTATCACTACAGAGTTTTTCCCTATAAAACAAAATATTACTGCATATTAGTATGCATCTTAAAGATTATGAAATATCACTTTTGGGAACAGGTTTTTCCCCTAAATCCTTAAAAACAAAATATATTCAAGTTTAGTCAACCTATTTCTGTGATCAATCATAACATTGGAAAGTTTTTGTTCTAGGATCTAGGTGCATTGATATATGCTGGAACAGGAATAGTGGAAGGAAGCAATCCTTACTTGGAGTGGGATGAGCTTGAGCTGAAGACATCTCAGGTGAGTTTGTGGGGGCTGCGGATTCACTCATGGAAGTATGTTTAGATCTCATGCATGCGCGCGCGCACGCACACACACACATATATATATGGACATAACATCAGTCGTTGCATAGAAAATATTGTTAACGAGTTCGTTGCTTCACATGATTTCCGAGCACTATTCTACAAAGATTGATTGCCTTAATGGATGCTGACCTGTTTTGTAGTTCACCAAGTTGCTCAAACTTGACTTGCCTCTGAGACAAAAAGTAGACTGTATATGAGTTCCATCAAATCATATGGTAAGTCCCTTTGATAACAGCGTATGCTGATAAACTTCATCGCAATTCTTTTCATTTGTATGTTTACTCAAAATGGGCAATGTAATTTGCTAACTCTCCTTCTGATCTTGCAGTGATTCAACCTCGCAGTGATTCATTATAGTATACGTGCGAGATGATAATATTCCCTTCCTTAAGACATTGTCACTTCTAGTGATTCAACCTGGCGTCTATTAGCTTAATTGTATTGCAAATTCATGGATGAGGTGGAAGCTTTGCATAACAACATATTATATAATGGACTTAAAATTGTTGCTCTTTAGACTAGATTCAACAACAGCTGATTTGTAATAATGGGATAAGAAGGCAAGATATCAATTTTTATTTATTTTTTAATTCATAATACTTGTAGTATTTGTTAGGGATTTACTCGAGGTAAGATATATGAAAAGCATCAGTGTTTAAGAATATATTTTGGCAAACCATAAAGATGGATCCACTTTGACAATAAGAATGTTTACAAGGAATTATGCAATGGTGGGCAGAATAGTACTACTACTATTCAGCTGTTAAATATTGGAAGCACCAGGAACTCACACTCATGGATGCAGTGTGTTTGTTATTAAATGCATTCAAGTTGTTTAAGACATTATTAGACATCCACCTTGTTGTGGGGCCTCCTCAAGTTTCACTAGGCCCAACACTTTTGAAAATAAAATAAAGAGAGAGAATAGTTATTTGTTTTTCCTATCTCTATTTTTTATTTTATTAGGATTTGAATTCCTAATTAATAGCCTTGGGGTGCGTATGAAACAAGTCAATTGACTTGTATTTGCAAGGCAATGAGATGCCTTAGTTTCGTCGGAGCAACACACACTGCCGAGAAGACCCCACAGTGCCGCCGCTTTCTTTTCTTCTTTTTTTTTTTTTTGGTGAGAAAAGGTGCGCTTATCATAATATTTGTTGGGTACTCTCCATTTTGTGTGAGATTTCAACCATCTATCTCAGTGAACGTGTATACTTTCATAATCTCTTTTTCTCTTATTTGGCAGACTGTATTTGTTTATTACTTTAGATTAGAAGTACACTATTATGTTATCTTGGTAAAAAAAATATTTCTATAATTATTTTTTTCTTAAGTCAATTTGTTGTGAAAACGTTTTATTTATCTATGGGTGAAAACTATTTAGTGTACTATTTAATTTATATAAGAATAAAAAATTTGGACTTAGTCTTATAATTTTATATATTAATTTATTATTTTACAAGTTTATTTCTCCACCAATTTAGTTATTTATTAATTCTGCTGCCTATGATAGACATTACATTTAAGTTGCTTAAGAAAAGATAGAGTGGACATGTGATAAGAACTCAACAATTTAAAGCAGGGACATTTTTAGGCAGAAAGATAGAGGGGACATTTTAGTCCAAATAGTTCAAATAAAGAGTGAATATTGCAAATTATATATATATATATATATATATATAAAATTAGAAAACTATATTGTCTCTCTTTTTTCTATTAACTATCCATTTTTTTATTAATTAATATTAAAGGTAGAGAGTAATTAATATCATTAATTCATTAATTAATATAATAAAATAACACCCTATTTTAGTTTTCATTTAAAACATTTTGTTAACAATGAATAAGGAAAATATACAAAAAAATAAAAATAAAATTGTGCAACAAATTGCTGTCTCACCCGTGAATTGACTCTCCATACTATCTTTTTGCATATTTATCATTATCATGATTATTACTAATCACTAATTAAGTTTGAAAGAACACACTTACCCTAAATTGATAAAAATCTTACTCTACATTGTCTTTCTTTCAATCAAGATTTTGTTTACGACCGACCGAAGAAAAAAAATTACAGCCTCACGCATGATTTAAGAATAAATTTTATTGACTTTCATTAAATTAACAAAGTTAAATTTTGCCGCCCTCTTGTATGGTTAATAAATTTGTATTGATTTTACATTCCAATTATATGGTTACATTTCATGTACAGGTGCAATTCCTTAAACCAACAAGAAGACCGCGTAATGGTAGACAGACCCGATTTTCACGTTTAATAACCCCAACAATAGGGAGGTCAGTCCTTATTTAACAAGAGTTATTGTTTGCATTAGCACAATGAGTATTATTAAATGAAATTTAACACATAAAAAACGGAGACCTCTAGAGAGAGGGAGTCACCAATGACAGGAAGTTCATATGCTAGAAAGAGAAGACATGCCTAGCTACTTCTAGCTGCATGGTTTCGTTTATGAAATTGACAACGGCTGAGGTAAACTCATCTTCATGATTATTGTATCGATGATCAGCTCCTTCAATGATATTTAATTTGTGGTTTGGTATGATCTTGGCAAACTCAAATGCATTTTCCACTGAGGTTCCATGAATTGTATAGACACTGTCATTCAGTATGATGTGATTTGGCATTAGCACTCCAATGCATCCATCATGGCAATTCTCTTGTTAAATATTAAATACTAACTCGATATTTTATGCAAAATCTAATTTTCAGCTAATAATTAAAATTGATACCTTTGTGTTTAAGATTTGACCAAACGTCCTACTAACTCAAATTACTTATGATTTTAAATGTGAATTGAATCACAATCGTTTAAATACGAGAATTATCAATACCTTTATAAAAACTTGAGTACAAATATCATTTGTCTTATAGAAAAATATTGACGCACCTACATTCCTTGTCAATATGAAGGCATGCTTCATGAATATTTGTACCCAAGCGATCCATCAACATATCTTCCGTTAAACGGTAATCGAATGATCCTGAAACAATACGTCTCAAATGATCATATAATAATGTAATCCTGAAACAATATCCAATTCCAGATTCAAGTTTACAAGTTCACAAGGAAAGAAAAAGAAGACATTGTTTTGAGTTGAAGTTGTGAAACTGAAGTTGAGTTGCTGTTAGTCCATCAAGGATGATGCATCCCACAGCAGCAACTCAACTTCAGTTTCTGTTTCCAATAATGTACTGAATGATGTTAATTCAGTTTCCATTTGGCATTCTAAGTTAGGACATTTATCAAACAAAATTCTGCATAAAATCCACTTATCTGATTTGAAACATACTTCAGCTCACAGCATTTGTAACATTTGTCCTCTTGCCAAAATGAAAAAGTTGCCTTTTGTTTCTCATAATCATCTAGCTGATAATGCTTTTGATTTGATCCATTGTGACATTTGGAGTCCTTTTCATGCTCCTACTTATCATGGCCATAGGTATTTCCTTACAATTGTGGATGATAGCACTAGGTTTACTTGGACCTATTTGTTGAAAACTAAATCAGAATCTACTCTCAAACTAGTCAGTTTTATTGTGATGGTTGAGACTCAATTCCATAAGATAGTGAAGCAGGTTCAGAGTGAAAATGCTAAGGAATTAGCTCTAACATCCTTTTTACAATCCAAAGGGATTTTGCATCAATTTTCTCGTGTTCAGGCCCCCATCAGAATTCAGTTGTTGAAAGGAAACATCAACACTTGTTAAACATTGCAACAGTTCCATATTTTCAATCACAAGTTCCACTCTCCTTTTGGGGAGATTGTATCACCACTGCTACTCAATTAATCAATTGGACCCCTGCCAAGATACTGCAATTTCGGTCTCCATACTAAAAGCTCTATGATAAGGTGCCTCATTATGATTCTTTAAGGGTGTTTGGCTGGTTATGCTTTGCTTCTACCCTTGCAGCACATAGGACTAAATTTCAGCCAAGAACAGTGGCTGCTGTCTTTGTTGGCTATCTAAGTGGATATAAGGGATACAAGTTATACAACCTTGCCTCCAAGGAATTTTTCATTTCAAGGGATGTGGTCTTCCATGAGTCAATTTTTCCCTTCCATCTAACTACCACTGCTGATGTGTATGACCCTTTTCCTGAAACTGTCATCCCCTTGCCACAACAGGACATTAACCTTCAACCACAGCCACAGCAACCCCCTGATCATCCCCAACAACATATTGTCCCTTTTAGAAGGTCTACAAGAACTTCAAGGAGGCCAAATTACTTGTCTCAGTACCATTGCAACTCAATTGTTGTTCCTTATCCAATTTCTAAGTTCTTCACTTATGACAAATTGCAAGTTCCATACCAACAGTTTGTGATGCAGGTTGATACAATCCCTGAACCAGTTTTCTATCACCAAGCTGTTGCTTACCCTGAACGGAGGCAAGCCATGGCAGAGGAGATCAATGTTATGGAGTCAAATGATACATGGGATTTAGTTCCTTTACCCAAGGGAAAACACAAAATTGGCTGCAGATGGATGTATAAAATCAAACACAAAGCTGATGGAAGCATTGATAGATTCAAAGCTAGATTGGTAGCAAAGGGCTACACTCAACAAGCAGGAATTGACTTCCAGGAAACATTCTCTCCAGTGGCTAAGCTAACCTCAGTTCGAATTCTGTTGACCATTGCTGCCATTAAAGGTTGGCATTTCTTGCAATTGGACATCAACAATGCCTTTTTAAATGGTGATCTCCTAGAAGAAGTTTACATGGAAAAGCCTATGGGATATCACAGAGAGGGGGAGCACCTAGTGTGCAAACTTAAAAGGTTCATCTATGGTTTGAGGCAAGCCTCTAGACAGTGGTTTTAGAAATTCTCCTCATCTTTGCTGAACAATGGTTATGTGTAATCAAAGAATGACTACTCCTTATTCACTCAAGGTTCTGGAAAGTCTTTGGTGATCCTTTTGGTGTATGTAGATGACATAATTGTGGCCAATGCTTCCAAGGAAAGAATTGGACAAGTCCAACAGCAATTGGAGGCTCTATTCAAATTAAAAATCCTTTGTGATCTTAAATACTTCCTCGGCTTGGAAATTGCAAAATCATCTACTGGAATTATGCTTTCCCAACATAAATACACCTTGAACTTGCTAGAGGATACAGGTTTTTTGGATGCAAATCCTGAAACCTTGCCAATGGAACCCAAAATCACCTTATCATGTGATGATGGTGATCTCTTGGATGATCCATCTCAGTATAGGAGAATGATTGGTCATTTGATGTACTTGACAATCTCACAGCCTGATATATGTTTTGCTGTCAATAAGTTGAGTCAATGCATGTCCAAGCCATGATCAACTCATTTGCAGGCTTTGTACCATCTACTTCGATACCTGAAGAGGACTCCTGGGCAGGGGATTCTGTTTTCAGCCAAGTCTGAACTCAGGCTGCAAGCATATGTAGATGCAGATTGAGGCGTTGACTAAAGGAGGTAGGTCTGAGGCATAACTTTGGGGCAGAGCAGCTAGGTGTTGACCATGGTTTCAAAGGGATAGGGGAAAATGAGACAAATATATGTCTCCCTTTTGGCTACGCAGGGGGGATCTTCATGTTACCCAAGGGTGAGCACTTGACCATTTCCAACTCTTGTTGCACATCTCCAGGAGGGCAAAAAGGTAGCAAAGGCTCCTCTCCTTCATTTTCACCAAAATGGGCCTGTAGGAGAGCTATTTTGTGTTGTAGGAAAGTGGAAAAGGGGCTTTACCCAACAGTCCTAAGGGTGGTTCAGCCACCTAGCAGTGGGTTGATGAGATAAGGCTAGCACGGCGAACGAAGTGAAGGGAAGAGGGGCTGGCCAATCTGCGAGGAGGCCCAGGCCCATGAAGAAGGAGGGAGTCTGTTAAAGGAATAGAGAACTCAAAGAAAGCAGGTAGATTGAGAGAACTCCATAATAGAGCTTGGCCATCTACCCTTTTTCCCTCGTGTACACAAGAGTAATTAGAAATCAAGCTTACAAACCCATAATCACGGTTCTTGTATACTTTGAATTGATTAATCCACATTTTGGTTCAAATCAGAGAGAATGAAGCTTAGAGCAAACATGATCCCTAACTTTCTCTCCACTCGCCTCTTTAATGGCGCCTCCCTGAAGATGATGACATAGTTGGGGAAGATTAGGTCCAGTGTGTTTGATATGATACGAAGAAATTTATGTTCTTGTTTACCTTTACTTAATTAAATGTTAAATACTATAATATACAATATGTTATTTATTTCAAAGGTCTAATTGTGAAATGCTTATTTTCTTTTATATATGGTGAATTTTATTACTTAAATAAAGGTAAGAGTATAAATTAGTAAATATATATTATTCTTCATATAAAATTACATATAAAGTATCAGTTCCTCTCAAGAAAAGCGTGTAGTTCCGTCCTTCTAGCTTTAGAGTTTCTTTCAATGATGCATGTGATTACCAATATTTACATTTATGTCTAGCTCCTCAAATTTGTTGTATAAGTTTTTATCACGTATTAGTTTGGGTGATAGAGGGTCACTTATGGGAGCCTCAATTTTGGCACTATGATAAAATTATTCTCTTGAGAGTTAGAGATCACAAGTTTATATTCTAATAGTAGTCTCTTTATACGTAAAACTATGGCTACATAAATCTACTTTTTTGAAACTCTATCAAAGTGAAATTCTCTACTAAGCCACCTTTTGTTTATTGTCCAACCGAAGACATTAAGTTTACAATTCTATTGCCTAGTCAAGATGATGGTTTTTGCACAAAAGATCCAACAAGATATTGTAAGTAACAATAGCGGAGTATTGGCCACTAGCATGCACCTCATTAAGAATATCTTGAACATAGGGGATTCTCCCTGATTTGCACATGTCATCAATAAGAGAGTTATATGTTACAATATAAGGAACCAAATTCGTGTGATGCATCTCCTTAAAGAGTATTATAGCTTCATCCACTCTTCTATATTTACAATACCCATTAATCATAATGTTATAGCTCCAAACACTAGAAATCAAACCTCTTTGCATCATATCATCAAATGACTTTCTTGCCTCGTCCCTTTTGCAAATTAAAAAGTATCCTTCGTTTAAAGTATTGTACGTGACAACTTTAGGCGCATGTCCTATTTCCATCATCATCAAACGCGTGTTGGGCTTCTATGACTCTTCCTTCTCTACGTAATGCATCAACAAGTATGTTATAGGTATATATACATTTGGGAAAGTTCTTCCCTAATGCAAGACAAGTTATGGATCAAGTTGGTGTTGGGCCATAAGTACGAAGTTTTAAAATATAGGAGACTTCTTTGCAACTATTTTGTTACTGTATTTTATTTTCATTTTTGTTCCTCTGTTAAAAAATTAAATTAGCTGTAACAGATATCTCTTTCTACCACATGATGAATGCCCTGCTGCTTGCTATGCCCCTTTCTTGCCCCACCAAGCCACTTCCGGAGTCACCTCACCCTCCCTTCTTCATTAACTTAGAACCCAAGTTTGCTATTACTCATATCTACTTTAAATACCTTTTATCAACATATTCAAACATTCAAACCCACGTCTTTTTTTACCCAAAAAAATAAAACAACCCAGAAAAAATAAAAAAATTGTCAAGATTGCAACAAGAGAAAAAGAGGAGGAAAGACTTATTTAAATTTGGGAGTTGTTAATTTGGATTGGATTTTGAGGTTCTTTATTTCACAAATTGGTGCTTGCTGTTAAGAAATAGAAGATCAACACAGAGAAGAGAAGGAAATTGGAGTTTTTCAGGTTTTCAAGTTTCCAAATTTTTCAATTGTTGAGCTTTTAATTTTAACACCGAATAAACGGAGGGGTTGTCTTGAGCTTTCTTCCTTGCTTTTCAAAGAACTTTCTTTCCATGTTGGAACAAACACCTCAAAGTAACAAAATTATATTTATGAAGAAATAACAAAGAAGTATAGAACTTTATGAAAAATAAAGAATCTCAATATTCTCCACCAAAAAAGGAAGGGAAAAAAAAGCTAAAATACACCGATCCAAACTTGTTCCGCCAGATTCCTTGTCGGTGTCATCGTCGTCGATGGCAGAATCAATTGCTAGCTTCTATGCCTTCTACTGTTGAGAGATATATTGACTTCTATGGATCATACTCACTTAATTCTCAGATTCAACAAGTAAGATGGTGATGGTCATGGCCATGGGATGTTGGGGATATGAAGGAAGAGAACGCATATCCATACTTGTTCTATGGCTTCTACTATCGGTGGAGGGCTATGATGGTGGTATTAGCGGCGGGCTGATAGGTTCCAACGGCGAACGACCACTCTCCATTCTCGGCAGAATCTCATTATCATTGACAATTACTTAATCACTAATTAAAACATCATTATATCTAATCTTTATAATCAATTAAATATTTGCAAATTCTAAAGTTTAATTCTCATCTTTTTGTGGGTGACAAACATAAATTTCATTAAAGCAATCTCAACCATCCATTTCAAGATCAATGGTTGTCATGCAAATACCAAGTTGGTCTAGAAAAGTACCCAGACCAAAGGCAACGGCTCCATACATTTGGCTACCTCAGTTACAAACTCATCTTTACATAAACCAACAATGATTGTGCTATACATTACTACATTAGGCTTATCTGGTTGTCTCTCCAACTTTTGCAGCTACTCGAAGGCATTTCTTGTTTTCTCTATTGAGTAAGGTCCCATATAACTAACCTCATCAAGCTGATGCCCTTGTGCCCTTACCATGTTATGAAGTTCCAATGCTTTCTTAATCTCTTCGTTAACGCAGAACCCTTTCATGAGTGTTGTCAAAGTTATGGTATTTAATTCATAACCCATCTTGTTAATCTTACCAAATGCAGAGAAAGCATAACCCATCTGACCCAAATTGCAGAAATAATTGATCAGGATGTTGAGATTTACCAAGGAAGGAGTGATTCCCTTAAGCTCCATTTGAGCAAAAAGTGAAATGGCAGTGGGGTATTGTTCCATATTCACAATAGACCCTAACAAAACGTTTGGTAAGTGTTTCGGGACAGAAAATATAGAGATGCAGGAACAATAGAGATGTGTCTCTTGATTTCCTCTATTTTGGAGGTACGATAGAGAAACATTACTTACGTCTCAGACATCTTTTATGCATTTTTCTTTTTTAAATGTATAAAATTAGTTAAAAAATTATTTTAAAATAAAAACAACTTTAAATTTTATGTTTTTGTCTCATTCTCTAAACATGTTTCTATTTCATTATTTTTGTATTTTCTGTTCCAAAAAGTTTACTAAATATTGCCCTAAGATCTTGGTAAATTCAACTGCAGAAGGATCGCGAATGAAAGAGGCACCAACATCATCAATGCCATACCTCGTGATGTTTGCCATCTTCCTTCTCCACAAGATTCTTCACATTTCACAAATCTCATGATGGTTCACTCCTTCTGCTGAATAGAAGTTAGAGCAAGCGAGAGAGAAAAATGGAAGATGCTCAATGAACAACTTGCATTGAATATTATGTACAAAGGCTTATATACGGAGCCTTGAGTCTCAGCTAGCTACGCGAGAAAATAACAAACCAACAGCACTAACAGCTGTCAATCTAACAAACAAAACTAACTAAGCTAACATGTGATTAATTAACTTAATCAGTTTAAATATCAGTAATACCCCCCTCAAGCTGGAGGAGCGTGAAAATCCAGCATCCCCAGCTTGGATTTCATGGCGTTAAAAGGGCCTGGCGCAAGCGGTTTCATGAGGACATCGGCAACCTGAACAGAGGTTTCAATAGGAAGCAAAATGAGGACACCAGCTTGCAGTTTCTCGCAAACAAGGTGGCAGTCGAGTTCGATATGCTTTGTATGCTCATGGTAGGCAGGATTGCCAGCAATGTGCAAGGCCAATTGATTATCACAAAACAGTGTTAGAGGAGGAATAGAAATGCCAAAGTCAGCTAGCAAATACAAGAGCCACTGAGCCTCACAAGCAGTGTGGGCCAAGGCTCTATACTCAGCTTCTGAAGAAGAGCGAGAGATGACAGATTGCTTCTTGCTTTTCCAGGACACAAGTGCTGAGCCAAGGAAAAAACAATAGCCAGTGACAGACCTGCGAGTGTCCAGGCACGCCCCCCAATCTGAATCAGAGAACCCCTGTAATTGTAAATCAGAAGAGGATGGGAAGAATAAACCAGTTCCAGGTGATGCCTTCAGGTAACGAAGAATTCGCTGGGCTGCTTGCAGGTGAACCTCAGTGGGACACGATAGGAACTGGCTCAATTTATTAACAGCAAAGGAAATATCAGGACGAGTCTGAGTAAGGTAGATAAGTCTACCAATGAGCCTTCTGTACATTGCTGAATCAGATAATAATGTGCCAGACTCCTTGGAGATACGAAGTGTGTAATCCATTGGCGTGGAAGCTGGTCGTGCGGCAGTGGTACCTGTTTCTTTGAGAAAGTCAAGAGTGTACTTGCGTTGATATAACGTGATCCCTTTGAGGCTGCGGGCTACTTCCATCCCAAGAAAGTACTTCAAGGGACCAAGATCTTTGATGGTGAAACGAGAGTGCAACAGGGATTTAAGAGATTGAATTTCGGCAAGATCATTTCCTGCCAATACTAAATCATCTACATAAACTAGTATGGCTGTGAAGGAACCTCCTTGAGTCTTACAAAACAAAGAGTAATCAGACTTTGATTGTGTACAGCCATTGAGAAGCAAAACAGAGGTAAGCTTTTCATTCCATTGCCGACTGACCTGCTTCAAGCCATAAAGCGACTTTTGAAGCTTGCAAACCAATTGAGGATGGGACAAAGGGAGGCCCGGAGGAGGCACCATATAAACTTCTTCATGCAAATCACCATGGAGGAACGTCGTATTAACATCAAGTTGATGGAGGAACCATCCCTTGACTGCAGCGAGTGCTAGCAACACCCGTAGAGTAGTCATCTTAATAACCGGGCTGAAGGTTTCCTTGTAATCAATACCATCTTTTTGCGTGTATCCCTTTGCCACTAGGCGAGCTTTATGTCGTTCAATTGACCCATCAGGCTTGAATTTGGTTTTAAAAACCCATCTGCAACCTATTGCTGTTTTACCTTTAGGGAGAAATGTAAGCTGCCATGTATGGGTCTTTTGCAACGCTTGGAGTTCCACATCAATAGCATCCTTCCAACAAGCATGATTCATTGCCTCCTTAAAGGAATTAGGCTCGGTGGTAGAGGAAATAGCAAGGGAAAAAGATTTATGTGCAGCAGATAAGGCATTATATGAAATGACATGAGACATGGGATACCTGGGATTGGAAGAAGTTGATGCAGACTGATAGGCAGTGGTCATGCTGCAGTGATAGTCTTGAAGATATGTTGGAGGCTTGCTGACCCGTGTGGTCCTGCGTGGAGGCTGGGGATCAGGTGTGGGGGAAGAGGTTAGAGCTGGAGGTGAATTAGGTAAGGGTGTGAAGGTTTGGATGGGAGATGGAGTGTCTGCTGCACAATTGCTTTGGGGTAGGTCATGGTCATGTGTGTAAGGGTCAGGTAGGTTAATGTGTGAGAAAGGTACAGGGTGCTGTTGCTGATAAGGTGTGACTGGATCAGGTAAGGTGTGCAACTGTTGCTGATATGGGAAGATGGTTTCATAAAAACACACATTCCTTGAAAGGAAAGTCTCTCTATTATGCAAATCAAACAACAAGTAACCTTTGGTTCCATGGGAGAACCCAAGAAAAACACACTTTCTTGCCCTCGGGTCTAATTTCTTTCTTTTGGCTGTCAATGTGGAAGCAAAACAAAGGCAACCAAACACCTTTAAATTGGATAAATCTGGTTTACGAGAATAAAGTACCTCAAAGGGACTAATATTCATGAGAAAAGGAGTGGGCAATCTATTTATGAGATGCACAACATGTGACAAGGCATGATGCCAAAAATGTTTAGGAAGATAGGAGTGAAATAGCAGTGCCCTTCCAACTGCTAAGATATGCTGGTGTTTTCTTTCAACTACACCATTTTGTTGTGGTGTTTCTACACAACTAAGCTGATGAATGATGCCATTTTCAGCATAAAATTGCTTAAGATTGAATTCAGGACCATTATCGGATCTTATGGTTTTAATGGAGGCACCAAACTGTTTTTGAGACATTCTAATGAATGATTTTAACAACTCTTCTGCTTCTGATTTTAACTTCATGAAATGGATCCATGTGTATCTGGATTTATCATCTACAATAGTTAATAAGTACTTATGGCCAAAGCTAGAAGGAAAAGCCAAAGGGCCCCAAATGTCAACATGCAGCAAGTCAAAAGTACAATTTGATATGGTAGTGCTAGGAGAAAAAGGTAATTTCTTTTGCTTAGCATAATGGCACACCTCACAGGGCAGCAGGGTGTGTTTGTGTATATTAATGTATGAATACACTTTGTTTAACATTTCTAGTCTCTCAACAGATGGATGACCGAGTCTCATATGCCACAAAGTGGTTGTATCTCTATTGGTTTGGTTTATTGATGGTGCTGGTATGGAAACAGAATCTGCATCAGGAACTGCTGGTGCTGCTGCTGAAGCTATCACATAAAGACCACTGACCCTCTCAGCTGCACCAATCTTCTTCATAGTATGGAGGTCCTGAATTTCACAGATTTTTGGAGTAAAAATCAATTGATAGCTTAGAGCAATAGTTAATCTAGAAACTGAGATTAAATTGAACTTGAAAGTAGGAAGGTACAAGACATTTGTGAGGAATAATTGTGGAGTGAAGGTAATTGTGCCTGAAACATTAGCAGTGACATGTGACCCATCAGGAAGGGCAACAACTACAGGCTTGATATGCTTGAAGTGATGGAACAGACTCATGGAATTACAAACATGATCAGTGGCTCCTGTATCAATTATCCAAGAGTTATGGTCAAAGGTTCTTAAGGATAGAGTATGGGTTATACCTGGAGGATTAAGAGTGGTTTCAGTGGCAATTTGGTTTATGGTTGCGGATGGCTTTGAATCATGCTGTTGCAAGAATGATAGCAATGCTTTCCTCTGCTCTGCAGAAAAAGAGAGCAAATCCTCTCCCAAGTGTGATGTTTCACTTGCAGCATCATCATCAAAATTCTCAGCTGCTGCTGTATCAGCTGCACCAGTACCAGTGCTTGTAGTCACACTATTAGTCAATGTTTTTGGCTTCAAATGTGGATACAGGACCCAACATCTGTCCACTAGGTGTCCTGTCTTTCCACAATGACTGCAGGTCCAATTGGCCCTGCTAGACTGGCCTCTTCCCTGANCGGCCTCATGAATGGCGCTGTCTTCACCGCCCTCGCCGCCATGTGCGCCCTCACCTACTACCGCGCCATCTCCGCCGATCCCGGCCGGGTCCCCGCCACCTACATGCCCGACGTCGAAGATTCCGAAACCCCAGTCCACGAGATCAAGCGCAAGGTCAAGTTTCTCGGTCACTTCTCGTCTTGATTCCGCAACAAGATTGCAATTTTTTTTAATTGAATGACGCACGTTTTTTTTATTTTTATTTTTAATTTCTTTTTGTTTCGTATTATTCTTAATTAATACTTTAATGTAAGCTCATTTATATTGTTTCGTCATCGTTTCTATTTGTTTGTGTGCTGCATTTCGTGTACAAACACGTTATGCTTGTATGTAAGAAAAGAAGGAAAAAAAGAAAGATTAGAGATAGAGAATTGAGCTGAGTTATTGTGATCTGTGGGGGGCTAGTAGCAATTGTGACGCTTTGTAGGTGTTGCTCTTGATTTGGCGAGCTTTCAGTTTTGTTCTGAAGCACGCATCTGTTGTTGTTGTTGGGAACTAGTGCTATTTGCAAGGCTAGGGTTCTAGAACATTCTGAATGTGGCTGAATTTGAAACTTTTTGGTGGGCCAATTTGCCCTTTTATCTGGAGTGGATTAGTTATAACTGGTGTTCCAAAAGTGTTGCTTTGATTATGGTGATGGGTTATCTGATCAAGGTTTTGTTTTCGGTTGTTGGGGCGCGGAAGTGCAAGCTTTTATGAACTGGTTTTATTTTCGGTTGTTAGGGCACGAAAATGCATGCTTTTCTTTTAACTGGTTTTGTTTTCAGTTGTTAGGGCGCAAAAGTGCCGGCTTTTATGAATTATACCCTTTTTGTTGGTGTTATCTCTTCACTTTCAGGGATGAATGACCTTCCTTATTGGTCACCATCCTAATCGACTATGAATGTTAAGGGTGGAATGAAAATGATTTCAATGTGGTTGGTTGTGCTAGTGATTAAAATTTGTCATTATTATCCTGTAAATAATTTTCCTATTTTTACATGCTATGCAATTTTTTTTTATTCCAGAAAATTTGTGCCCAAGTGAAGTACAAATGGTGGTGACTGTTCTTCAAATTGGAACATTTGTATGACACTGGTGTTATATTTAGAAAATATGGCAGCTTTGGCTGAATGTAATACGTGGCAACCAATTTATTTGTCCACAATTAGGAATTTATTGCCTTATCTCTCATATTTTTCATTCTCTAGTTCAATGTATCTATGATGAGAAGAAAACAAATAATCAAAATATAATTGCATAGTACAATATTTTCTTTTGTTACTTCTCTATAGAGAATGTAATACGGGGAACTAATAGAATAGACAGAATGGAAGAAGTTGGCTCTTTGCAATATCTTAAGGGTATCAGTATTTTAATTTTTCAATCAGAAATGATATGATTTGCAATTATCTATGAGCAGTTGGTTTGGATTGTTTATTGTCCAATGCAGCAACAGAATAGGGAGATACTGAAAACTTCAAAAAATTTATTCTTGTGTTTACAATAGATGTGAAGACATGGATAAGAGTTTGTTTATTTTGTTGCTAATTCTCCCTAAATTGCTTTCTATCTGAATTTGGTATACTAGTGGATAAACCACTTTAGCCCAGTGCTTGAAAGTGAAATTTGAGGTAGGCTATAATGTACATGGATGGCTTCCCTTTGAACAAGATTGCCTTTATCCATTAATTACAACTTCATTTATATAGTTGTCAAATTTTTGAGTTAACTCATAAAGTCTTGCTATTTTATGATCCTAGGATAAGGAATTGTGTTAATTCACATAAAACTTGTAGCTTGATAAACTTCGGTCAAATTGATCAAACTTGCATAAACTCGTGTAAATGCCTGAGTTTGAAGGCTAGTTATGAATCTCTGTTGCCAAAGTTGAAATGATGAGAAAACTGGGAGTCAAAAAAAGGTTCTATTGCTTTTCACATCTGAATGTGAATGTGCTGGTTCCATGTGGCTCCAACCTGGGTAGTATAGAGGTCTCTTCGCATCCCCTGGGTTATTCATTTTATACAAGGATCCTGGAAATAGAAATTCTTACCTACACAAAATTCTAACATAACATTATTAGCACACACAATGAAAGTGGGCCCCACTTGGTGAGACCCAAAAATACTTGGTGTGACACACAATAAAGGTGTTGGGACCCACTTTTATTGTGTATGTGCCAGAAAATGATGTGTTAGAATTGTGAGTAGGTAAGAATTTCCCTCCTAGAAATATTTATTTTTCTGAATGCCCCTTTTTCAAATCCTCGATTCTCTCTTTGCTTCTCAAATGATATAAAGGGTCTCCTGGAGTCATGAAAGTTGACAGTGTTGCAACTATGCTATGCTGATTAAAAAACTTGTCTCTTTTATTCAATCATATAACCATGGCTATAGAATTTGATTGGTCTTCAACCTAGCCTTGTTCTCCAGTCTTTCTGCCTTTATTGTGATCAATGTTCTTATGAACTGTATGAAACCTGTGTAGTCCTTAAAGTCTGGTTCTTTTGGGTTCTTAAGAGGTCAGGAAATGATTGTAATTGTATGTGATATTACAAAGAGATGTCACTAATTTAACAATATATTTGAACTAATCATTGGGAGAAAGGAATAATGTATTTATGATCTTCCAGTAATTTCCATAAAGAAGTGGTTATTTGTTAATGCTTATTACCATGAAACTTTCACCTGATGTTTCTTTGGAACTGCAAGCAGGGTGGAGATTTACGATACTGCCAAAAATGTTCTCACTATAAGCCTCCGCGTGCACATCATTGCCGGGTTTGTAAGAGATGTGTTCTAAGAATGGTATGCTTGATCTGAATTGTCGTTCAAGGTTTATCTCAGATTTTCTGGATAATGACAAGAAGTCTGTTCTCTTGGTTGTAAGGATCACCATTGCATTTGGATAAATAATTGTGTCGGCCATGCAAACTATAAGGTCTTCTTCATCTTTGTCCTGTATGCTGTAATTGCATGCATCTACTCCATGGTATGTTTGAACATTTTGTTATCTGTGTGAGTTTGTTTTCATTATGATTATGAGTTCCCTGTTAAGCTCTATTTGCATGAATGAACATTTAGTTTCCTCTTTGTTTCTGTAGGTGTCATAATGTGAGTGCTAGATTTGGTAGTTCTCGTTGCGCTGACTATCTTTTTGTTTTCCTAACACTTAACTTTTTAGGTCTTACTTGTGGGCAGTCTAGCTTATGATGGTATACAGGATGATGAGAAAAATGGCGGCTCTTTTAGAACTGTATATGTAAGTTCTGTGAAAAGTTAATATATACACTATCAGCTTCAATTTAGTTGTCTATTTTTTGACAAGCACGTGAATTTTGGGAAAAGTTAAATGCTCTTGGTAGTAGTACAAAATTATTTGAACAGATGAAATTACCTCCACTAATGCATTTAATGGTGCAATATTCTCTTTGCTAGATTTGCATGTGGTCATTAATGGGGAGGACATTATTGGAAAAAAGAAATTAATACTATCTTGAGATGTGAATTGGATAGATATTTTGAAACCATAAATTGTCAAAAAGTGGATAGTGAAGTTGAAATTGATGGAGCATTTTACTTAAGTAAACTCAGTAATTTGTTTTCTCGTGTAATAATTGATCTCTTTTCAGGTTGTTTCGGGCCTCTTGCTGGTCCCCTTATCCATAGCATTATCTGTGCTGTTAGGATGGCATATCTATCTCATCTTGCATAACAAGACCACGATAGAGGTTATTAGATGTTTTCAGTTCTCTGTTATTTTGTTTGACCAGAATGATATTGACTTTCTCAACTGGGCAATTCTGTTGGCAGTATCATGAAGGAGTGAGAGCTTTGTGGCTTGAAGAGAAAGGTGGGAGTATCTATAAACATCCGTATGACCTTGGCCCATATGAGAATTTGACTTCTGTAAGAACTGAAGACTATATTGCTGCTTCTATTTTTCTTGGGGGGTTGTCTTCACTTGGTTTTTTTCCCCCCACTCTGCATCTTTTTTTCTCTTTCCATTTTGATCATTGGGTCATCTTTCTTTCTCCAATTGCTTCATCTTGATCGTACTGATTGAATCTACGTTTAAATATTTCCTTTGATTATCCTAGCCATTATTGGCTAGGGTTGAATAATGAATATACATAGACTCCAGTATATATGATTCATGTCATGAAGATTCAACAAAATTTTATGTTGGTTGTTGACTTCCTAACACAAGTCTCTTCTTTTATCAAGGCTTGAAATTGGCTATGTAAAGATTTGCAACATAGTATCTAATACGACACTATGGCGGTGGTTGATCCATGTAGTTGACCCCATGTAGTGGGAAAATCTGTAGCTATTGTTGTTCATGTATATATGAATGGTGACTTGATGTTATAATTTTCCTTTGGTTGGTGTCCTTCAACATTTTGAAATTAGGACTAAATTGTGAGTAACAATAAACTTCGTAATTATTCTATGTAGTAAGTATGGTAAGTTATTTCTGTTGGCATAAAGAAACATATGATATTCTCATTAACTGGCTATCAGCATCCATATCTTTGAGTTTACTAAGAGAGGTATGTAGTAAATATTGCCTTATATGGAGTCAACTGTTAAGCAAGCTAGGTCATTTTATTTTTAAATAGATGATCTAAAATTCCAGCACCGGTGGCTAGAATTCTTAATGGTTCAAAGTTTTTCTTTCTCACAGCAGTTAGCTAATAATGGTTTCTAAAATACAAATCTATTGCGTCTATTTCTTCTTATGTATGTGTTTCTTTTTTCTTTATCATGGAATTCAGTTTATTAACTTCCCCTAATAACTTAAGATTATCATTTATATATCATCATAGCTCACTTGACTTAAATGGTCCAAGCTTTTCATCACCCCAATCATATACTAAAAGATTAAAATAATCAGTGCAACGTGATCCCCCGTCTATGCTTGGATCAAATGTGTTTTGATGTGATGGTATGTGTTAGGTATATAAATGCTATTTTTTTGGTCATCTGTCCGCTTGAAATTGTTAGTTGAATCAATGAATATGAGCACAACTCAGAAAATTAGTTGTCAATGACCAAGTCTCGGAAAAGCTTGAACTGTTGGTTAAAGATTCATGAAACCCCTAGCATTGTATCATTAACGCACTTCCTCACCCAAGAGTTTTTTGGTCTTAAAGTTTGGACAATGTAAGGGCCCATTTTTTGCCATATTCTGAAATTCAACTTTCTGTTAGAAGGGTGGTAAGGATTAAATGTTTAACCATTTGGCTGTCGAAGCTTTGATATCATTCAATAACTGACTCTTCCAAAAATCTTCAGCTTTAGGTGAAAACTCATGAATGGGCATTCTTTGTATCTCTAGCGATAGTATTAGTAAAGTTTATACCACTTAACTGCAACCGAAAATGTGGAGCTATATGTTAAGACTTACTCTGAGTGGTGAAAGTGATAGATATTGTATTTTGTGTCCATATTTAATGTGAGTAAATATGTTGGCATGTGTTATAGGTGAAATCATTAGCATAGGCGATGCCCCCACCCTCTTTTATATATATTTTCTTTTTGAATTTATTTCCTTTTCATTGAAACATAATTGGGAAGCCACATGTATAAAGCATGGTTTTGAGCTCCTGTTTCATTTTGCTGCAGGTTTTGGGTCCAAATATACTAAGTTGGCTATGGCCTAAAGCAAACCATATAGGTTCTGGACTGAAGTTCCGCACTGTCTATGATGTCACACAAGGTGCATCAACATCCAAATGAAGTTTCGATGTTGCTTCATCGTGGACATTGGGTAATGTATTAACGTCTAACACTCGTCAAGAATGGTTGATCGATATCTCTCGCCTGATATGAAGTTTTAATGTGAGTCATTCACGTTAAGTGTAGGAAATATGTATGCCCATGTGGATATTGATAATAGACACTCTTTTGAATCACATTTTCCCTTTTTTTTGTCCTTTTGGTAGACACACAGAATAGGCTTTCCATTCTTGTGTTCCCCTTCTCCCGGTCTTGTTAGGTTTTGGATGATGTGGGGGGGTTACAATTGTAGAGTTCTGCTGATAAACCTAATGTACAAAGAGAAGTTCTGAAACCCAGCTCATGAACGAGATGTTGTGAAGGGATTGTTGCTTAACCTTTGTGAAGACTTGTATTTTTTTTATTTTTTTATTTTTGTATTCTATAACTGTAATCTTCAATATCTTGACTGAAATAGTCACATTTGTAATTTTAATAGCAATGCTGTCTTAGTAATTGATGTCAGCTATTTTGTACAACATTTCGGGAGATGACCCTGCACTTTTAGATAATGTTTTATTTCAGTCCCGAGACAAAAAGAATGGAGATAACGAGATAGTAGAGATGCATCTTTTGTTTCCATTTGTTTTGAAAATGCAAAAATTAACTTAAAAATTATTTCTAATATATATCTTGTGTGTCTCTTTTATAGAAATACATAAATTAATTCAAAAAGTGTCTTAAGAGAGAGACAATTTCATTATCTTCTCTAAACATATTTTCTATTTCAATGTCAGTCTCATTTGTGTCAGTACATGAACTACCTTATAATACAACTTTGTCTAAATGCAGTGATAGTATTATATTTTGCGGTGTTCAAATTCCACTTGGAAATTTTATGGGAGAAAAGAAATGCACCAATGTAACACATTGTGAGAGATTATTAGATACTTCTCGTGTAAAAGACAAATGTATTTTTGAAGTTAAAATGAAAGCAATAATAGACTCACAAAGTTAATGTCTTATGCATTCAATGGTGCTATGCGTAAAGTATCTTATACTTGATATAACCAACAATTTGTCATCTTATGCGGCATGGGAACAAACAAGAGGTAAGGTGAGGCATGGGAGCAAACAAGAGGTGGTAAATAATCCCAAAGGCATTTCAAAAAGATTATGGTTTTCTTGTCTTGTTTCCGGAGGGCAAGATACGAAAATAATAATAAATTAATATAAATAATTAAGATTTTTTTGGCACGGAAAATTATGAGTTCTATTGGATTAAGAATTTGTCATTGGATTAGTTTTTAAAGATACTAAAACTCGAAATTGTCTCCCAAGTTAAAAATTAATTTTTGTACATCTAAAAAGAGAGACATGATAGGTATATTTTGGAACAAATTTTTAGTTTATTTTAGTACTTTTTATAATTAGAGATATGAGAGACATGTTTTTACTGTTCTATTATTTATATCAATTTTGTTATTAGATACGAATTAGATGCTTTTGCAATAATTAAAAATGTTGGGCATTAATCGGTCACAACATTGGTCATCTAAAAGGATTAATAGAGGGACATTTTTTTAACCATGAAGGGATAATCTTAAACCTAATGTACCAAAAGAAACAGAGAGAGAGAGAGGGGGGCAAATCTTAAACACAAAGGTAATGTACCACAAAAAAGAAAAAATAAATTGTAAAAAGTAAGAGCCGATGGGAAGGAACAAACACTTTTTATGGACTTTGGACACCAAAACATGGCCCCCTCGCTCGCTATCAGAAGCTGCCACACCCGCCAATGGTGGGGCGACATGTTAGCGTCGTGGTGTGCACGCGCCACATAGATGCTAGAAACTCTCCATATCTCGAAAATGGGTATATTTTTTTTTAAAAAGCATGGATAAGAGGAAAATGACATTAATGAGAAGAGGTGTGGACATTATATCCTCGGATGTACTTACATACATACATAGTAGGCATGACATCCTTAAAGTTCAATCCTTCTCTCTCTGTCTCTTTTGGATCTGTGGTGGAGGTGGAAGGCCCTCTTTGATTGTTCTAGATCGAGATGGAGGCAGATATTGATAACCCTTCTCATGTTAACAGGTTTGTGTCTAAAAATCTGGCTCTTCCCATCTTTTCTTTCTTCTTTCGTTCTTGTTTATTCCCTTTTTATTCTCTCTCTCTCTCTCTCTCTCTCTCGCTCTCTCTTTTGGTTAATGCCCTTTTCTACTCTTTCATTTCATGGATTTGAGGCTACTGTTCCTGTGATCCTATGTACTCTTACTTTTCCTTAAACAGATAAATATGCATAAAGAAATGGTATTTACTATTATGCCCTTGTTTGGAGAGTGATTTTGGAGATTATAGATGGAAGTAATTGGATGTTGTGGTATAATATGGGGGATTTACTTCTATTGGATCTGGTAGTTGTAACCAGTAACTACCTAGCTGTTTTATTAGCCAACCTGTAAGAATAAAGTAATAGTAGGATATTTGGGGTAACAAAAGGCACTTTTTCTCTCTGGGATTGTTTGTTATGTTGAGGATATTTTGTTCCCCCAAATAGGAACAGCTATAGCTATGTTGACAAGTTTCTGAGCTAGAGATCATTTATGTGTTTTTGTTTTATGGCAAACATGAAATCGAGTAAACAAATTGTTTCTTTCCACTCTTTAAATTGTCCCCTTTTGCAGTTTTATATTTAGATTGTAACACCATTTGATGGACAATTGGACATAGAGATACAAGAGATTGTTGTTTAAGATCAAGAGTTCCTCACTTAGCTGGGTTTGGAACTGCTTAAAAAGGAGTAACATCGAATTGTAATCTCTGTTGGTTGTAATTTTCTATCACCCATTCAGAAAATTACCATGAAATTGGATCTTGAAATTCATGATTATCACGTGATAAAACAAGATTAAGAACAAGAAACACATACCCGGATTCATAATCGTGATTCAATTGATGTCTCTTTTGATTCTTTTCCCCTCTCTTCCTTTCTTCCTTTCAAAATCTTCTGATGGTGAAAAGAGCTTTTAACAAAAGCAGAGTAGAACCTTGACGGTTCCTTTGTTTTTCCTTATATTCCCATTTTATTGAATAACCATCATTAGATTTAAAAGGGAGAGGGGAGGGTCGGTTTTACCAAAATACCCCTACTAACTCTATCATCTTTTATAGAATTAATTGTCATCATCTTAATCCCCTTTTATTAGAGTTAGTACTACTTGTTACATGGACCACATTATTATGAGATTAAAATAATCTTACAATCTGGCCAGTTGCTTTTTGGTTCCATGTATATATGCTAGGACTGGTTCATAGATGAGAGGAAAATTAAATGGAAAATGCATAGAATTTGTGCGTATAGCCTTGGGGATCTCAGCCATGTGCTGATGGACAAGTAACAATGGTAGTGGAAGAGCGAGAGCTCCACGAATCCTCCAGTATCTCACAAAAATGAACTAGACAATCACCTCTAGCAGACTCTTCCCTAATTATTGTATCAACTAACAGCTTAACTGCTATTCTGCTCAAAACTAACCCCTTCGGTAGTTGGTTACAACCTGCTGGCCTCACAGCCTGGCCCCGAAGCCGCTTCCTATGAGAACTGTCCCTAACAGTATACAGCATGATTTGCTTCTTTCTATTATTCATGGATATTTTTGTGCCATTGAAGGTGCCTTAGCACATGTAAAACAGTTAAGTGAAATTTAGTTTCTCCGTTAACTGATAATATTTGTGTTTTACATGCTAAATATTCTCAATGCTATAGCATTGTGCTTGCAGTTCTTTGCAAGTGAGATTTTTTCTCCTCCTTACACAAATTAGATTGGTTACACTAAGAAAGTTTGACCTATATAGTATATATTATCTCACATAAGATTCAAGACTTCTCGAACACATAGAGACTCATTACGGTAAGTTTATTTTGATAATAGAACTTCTCTAGTCATAGGTTACTATATTCCTTTTCGGATCACTAAGTTCAGATCATGTGGTGTCACTGCACACTCTTATATAACTGGCTTTAGCAGAGGAAATATTGTGGATAAGGAAATTGCCCTAGATGGAACAAAATGAGCTAAAAGTTGGTTGAATCAGGCTTCTTCATGTCTAAGACCTAATGATCATAGTGTTTTTTTTTTATTTTTTATTTTTTATTTTTATATTATTTGTGAAGGTTCCCCATTTTTGTTCCTCTGAATGATTTTTGTTTCTTGTTTTTCTTGTTTGGTGTATGACATTTGTCAATTATTATTTTCAGATTTCTTGTAGATGGAGTGCACAATACCAACATTGTGGAATGGAGCAAGAAAAGAAAGCCGCAGAGTGATCAGTCAGACATGCTTAGACCAAAGCATAAATGCTGGGTTGGGAACTCTTCTACTGAACCTGCTATAATGTTCGGTGAAAATCCTTTACTAGGGAGCATGCGCGTTCATTTGGCCAATGGTAGAACGGATGCAACATTACTCGATGATAGTTCTGAACCTGAATCTGTCAAAGACAGCAACAGTCTTACTGAAGATTCTAATACTGCCATGTCTGTAAATGAAGAAGGTAAAGGCGAGACAGATTCTGCAAAGGCATACCTATATGGAAGGCCTTCCACTTCTGTTGATTGGGACGACGCTGAGATGGTAAGCTCTAGCGAAGAGGACAAATTTGTTGACAATGAATACGATCCATCTTTGAAGAATTTTGAGGAGCACTTTCCAGGATTAGGAAGCCACGCCGATCACATGTACTCTGAATATGCTAAAGACAGCTTTGAGGAGTCCTTGGATAAGGAATTTGAAGATATTTTTCATTCTAAAGTTGAAAATTCCAACTTGTATGTCCTTTCATCGGGAAGATGGAATGCAGACCAAGGTATATAAGAAGGCGTTCTCTAGACACTTACTTTATGCGACGATAGGATCATCAGAAAATGTTAGGGCATGTTCGGTTTCTATATTAACTACCCGTTTCTATTTCGTGTTTTAGGGTTTAGGGTTTCCATTTACTGTTTTCATTTCCTATTTTCACTACTTTCTTTAAAAAAATCCCAAAAACCAAGAAACAAACTGGAAATAGGAAATGGAAATAGAAGCCAGACAAACCCTTAGCATTCATGTGAAGTTAGTTACTAGAATACATGCGTTTGATACAGAAGTTTTTTGTTCCTAATTCCTACGAATGTTTTGGTTGCAGAGGCTCAATCAAGCACTACTAGGGCCCCAACAATTGATCAAGAATTTGAGCAATACTTTTCCATGCTTATGCTCTAGCAGCAGAGATTACTTGTGAAGGAGGTAGCTGTATATAACTCTGAAAGTGGCTTTTCTGTATGTAACTATGTATTGTTTGTACCAAGATTCACATAACTAGCTTGTGATGACTTTGTAACATCTTTAGGAGAAATTTATTGCTTGTTCCTCGAGCACATTCAAGTCATGTTTCAAGAACATTATCAGTCATTGATCTTTAGTTGCTTTGATAATACTTTTTAAACACTACAAATTAAAATCAATGGTTGATAAAGTTCTTGGAACATGCATTAAATGTGCATGAGGAGCATGGAAGAATTTATCCATCTTTTGTAGGTAGGCTGAGATGCTTTTTTTTGTGTGTCCTTCCTTGTGTTTATTTTTCACCTGTCGCCAGAGCCACAGATTGTAGCTAACTGCAGAACCCAGATGCTGAAACATGTGAACTGTAGAAGACTTAAATCAATCTGATGTTGCAAATGACCTTGCTCAATAAATGATGCTCAAAGACTTTGGCGGGAAATTTTTTCCTTTTTCCTTGTGTAGTCAATCTTGTTTTGCACATAGTAATCTGTTATCAGATTATTAGATGGTTTTAATTGCAGTAATTCAGCTTGTATAATATTCTCCAGATGCTTAATGGGTTGTTCATTGATTCATTGCATAACAATTGGGGTAAACTACACATAATTTTATCTCGGTTCGGTGAAATCACATCGGCTTCTCCGCTAGTTTGAAAAATTACATTGATCCCTCCTATCAGAGATGGGAACAGGTAAGGCGTGTCTCATTAATTTTTGGCTTGGGCCTGACTTATTAACTATCAAAGGCTATTTTTTTAGCATGGCTTAGCCTGACCTGTTTGGGAGGTCTAACGTGGAGCCTGATAGCCTGCTTGTTTATATTTTTTTATTATAAAAAATTTGTTGTTTGGCTTGTTATTAGGGCTTGTTGCACAATCAATAACACAATATTCAATAATAATAATCAACCATCTTTTAAGATTCAATAATATCTCGATATCGTTTTGGATCTAAGCCCAAAACATTACTTAAATTATATTAATAAATATGATTACATAAAATATTATAGAAAGTGAAATTGCCTTGATATGATAATTGTTTTGAGTCCAAGTGACCTTACTCCTGATGAACACCGACTTCCCTTAATGATAGCAGAGTTAGACGCCATATGAGTTAAGAACTGGTCTTTTAATAAAAGAAGCTCCACCTTCAAAGAGTTCTGCAACTAAGCACATCATAACTCATTTTTTCATTCATTTTACTTTATTTTTACATTCTGTGTTGTCTTTACAAGCTTTTATCTTTTCATTTCAAGCACCTTTACATTGCAGGTACAAGTGTGGGAAATGTAAAGGAAATGATGTAACAATGTATCCGCGAGAGCATGTTGTGATCCCTTGTTATTGTACTTTAATGCTTATATTAAAATTGGATTTCAACTGTTGCAATTAGTTGTGTTTTTGCGACCTTTAAACTTTGTAATTTTGTATTCTACCACTAGTTGCTTATCATTGGGCAGACTGAGAGCTACACTTCGTCTCATATCATTCGTCTGATATCAAGTTGAACCGATTAATTCTTTATCACATGTGATTCTCGAGATTAGAATAACTATTATTAAGTTCTTTGTTCTCACAAATTTGGCATACCTTGCACCTAAAGTCCATACAATAAACCAAATATATTGTTTTTTACAGTCTTCAGTTACTAAGGTCCTCTTTTTAAGTGACTTCACAACCTTTCTGATTCTCTTTTAAGTAACTTTATAATACTCATCCTCTCTTGCACGTAAGAGAGGCTTATTGAGTTCATGAAATTTGCTCAACATGAAAATGTAAGAGTCATAGTAATAAAAATGAAATGGTGTCTAACT
>QANU01000987.1:128388-151257 GCA_003254905.1 Nissolia schottii
TATGCGAAGTGTTTATTAATTTCTTAATTGTATAACTGAATATAGATAACAAATTAACTGTCAATAATTGAATAAACTATCAGCTCAGATTCCTCACTAACTCCATATAACTCGTGCTATATATGAAGGCTTACAATGGTCCTTGTGTTTGTGTTGTTGTAAGACAGTTTATGTAAAATATTTCTATCGAGTCATTCTTTTGTTCTCCGTAGAAGAAATGAGTTCATGCTCCATATAGTATAAATGTGATTGGTTATTCGCGAAAGAAGAGAAGAGGACAATTGATGACATATAATGTGGAGCATTGAATTCATTTTCCTATGAGGAAGACAAAAAAAGTTCATTTCTATCACGTTTGGGGTGAGAATGTTGTTTGGATCACTCGAAAGGTGTAAATACATTATCACTATTCTCACAACACATTATAAGACTCACTTCTAATAAAATGTGCCTTGTAATGTATTGTACGAGGGATGATAAGTTGACTACACCTTTTGATTATTTCAGAAGTCACTACTCTTTATGGCACCGTGGTTATATCTTTTGTTTTCCTTGTAGGCTTGCCCTTGTTTTATAGTTCATCTCTATGAGAGTTTTCAGCATGTTCTTACCAATAAAAAAAAGTGATAAAAAATTAATGCGTAAAAAATATTCATCGTTCAGAACATACTGGAAGCTAGATGGATAATCAACACACTTTCTACTTACGTGTATTTATATAATAAAAAAAAATTGTTACTTTTAGGTTGGCTTGGCAAGCAATGAGCACGGTTGAAAGTGCTCTCTACGTCAAGTGGTTTTATTCTATTTATATTGTTACTATTGAAAAAGATTTTTCAATTTTTCAATTTTTCAATTTATTTTATTCATTTGATTTATTTTTATTATTACTATTCCAATTTTACCTTTCATATATTTGGAATACTTTGGCAAGGAATGAGATCATATATCTCAGTAACACGAATTGGATTCTCGCTACATACAATATGAAAATCATTTTAATGACCGATGTATAAGTATTTTAGTAAGCGTACAAAGAATTCTATTGGGGATTACATATATTAAGTCACTTGGATTCAAACAAAGGTCCTCATATATTAGTCTATGTGGGTACACTTCTATGCCTTTCACAACCAAACGAGAGTGAGAAACCAGCAAACAAGGATTGCGTTTTCCAACCCTCTCATTCAACACTCAGATCGATCATAAGAAAATTCATACTCAATTTTACTATTTTAAGTACAATTCTAAAGACATGTCCTGATTTTAAAACTTTTGATGGAATGATCAGTGTCCATCTTATTTTCAATTTTATTTTTATTTTTATTTTGGGTTTATTGAAAACATTTGGATTTATACCTAAACTTTGGTCTTTAAAAAAAAAACGTTACATTAAACTTTTTCGTTAAGTGCATATCCCCTAACATTGAAAGCGTTTAACCTGCCCTTATGATTTTAATCGTTTTCAATCCCCTAGTATGAACTCTGCATAATTAAGAAAGTGAAAAGTAAAAAAAAAAAAAAATCATTAATAATCCACAGAATCAATAGCCTTAGGTGTGTGATGTTCGAAACTAAAGAACTTCACGGATGCTAAAAGCCAAAGTTAAAAAAGTAAAATATTGTTAGGTAATGTCATTTTTTCTATGATGACTATAAAATATTTTAATTGCTTTACACATCACATGCTGCACCTTTCTCAGTCAACCAACTTCACCAACTAAGGGCCAAAGCCCCCTTTTCCCCTTTACTTTCTTTCTTACTACAACGAATCACATAATGGAGGCTCAAGAGCTCCAATAATTAGCATATAGTAGATACTCATTAATAATAATTCATGTTGAAGTGAAACAAAATACAGAACCCTATGGTCTGAACAGGATGGTGCGTCAACGTTTTATGCATATATATATATATATATATATATGTGTGTGTGTGTGTGTGTCTGTATGTATATGTTTGTACATATATTCAATTGGCTGTTTGTGAACTACGAGACTGAATTTTGAGTCTAACGAAAAATTCTGGGTTTTGATATTGTCATTCTTTGAGTGTATTATGACATCATTTTTTAGATTTAATAAAATTACTTTGACACCCTTTCTATTTACATCCTTTGTTATAAAGCATTAAGTTTTTTTCATATGCCCCTCGCTTTTTTTTTTTTATGTTAAGCATATTTGACATAGGACAACTGAATCTCTCTTATGTGTAAGAGAGGATTGAAAGGGTCTGTGAAGTTGCACAAGAGAGGGTCCAAATAAAGTTTTGAAGTTTAGTGAATGTGAATATGTGAGGGGTATAATAAAAAAATATATTTTAATAATCAATTATGTTTAACTCTATGATTATAAGGAGAGTCAATATTTGTTAGAGGAGGTCGGTATAATTTATCTAAATAAAGGGAGTGCAAATGTAATTTCATTGAATTTCACGTAAGGTAAATATAATTTATCCTTAATCTTTTGTCATGTTTTGGTCTATTTCTTTATTTGTACCTAAGATATGGTGATTACAATTTAAATAAATATAAATTTTAATTATGTAAAAGTCAAATCAAAATATTATCTTCATTTACAATATTAATATGATTTTAGTTAATATCATCTTTAATATTTACGTGATTAAAATTTTTCATGATTATTTCAACTTCGACTACAGCACGTGGATTGAAGTATATAGTATCAACAAATAAAGTTTTCAATTTTTTTAAAGTGACATCAATGTCACACAAAAATTATTTTATCAAGTTTTCACATTTCAATGATATATACAATTCATAAACAATCAACTAGGCTGCTAACGCCATTGCAAGTATGAACCAAATGAATTTGTTGCACACACAACACTTGCACAATTAAAATACTTTTACTAACAATAATGAGGACATTTCTAAATGAAAATGTCACAATCACAGCCAGCCCAGGTGGTTGGAATTATTGAGGGGAAGGAAAGATTGAAATGGAGCTTTCAAAAGACAACACAACCAAAGAAAAGGCCACTACAATTGCCAAGGTTTTGACAAATACGTAACCATCCCCTCAATATTTTAAGGATTCAATGACACAGAAATAATCAATAAACAAGAGAGTCTATCCCCTCCCAATTCCTTTTTCCCCCTCTTTCCAGCTCTTTTCATCTACTTGAGTTGCACCTTTCCCTAGCATGCCATCTTTGGTTCCAATTATTTGCTCCCAAAGAATTAAATAAGGGATTAATTAACAAGGTGTTGGTTTGGACGGAAGGAGTCGGATTCCTTAAATATGTGTTTTTTTTTTTTTTTAACTTGATCTTAAGATTTATGTGTATAAAAAAATAGATTAAATAATTATTTTCATCTCTTACTTTTATTCGATTTATCACTTTAGTCTCTTAGTTCTTTTTGTATCAATTTGATCTTTCACATTTTAAATTGCTATCAATTTGATTAATTACGTTTCAAATTGCTATCAAATTAGTTTGTTATGGAAGAACCAATTTGATAGCAGTTTAAAACATAATGGACTAAAATAACCAACTTGATACAAGAAATAGGTAAGTGACCAAATTGATAAGAGCCATATTAATACAAAATTACTCTATAAAAAAAATTATTAATACAAAATTACGAGACCCAACTAATAGATCAAATAATGGTATAGACCAAAAATGTCATTTTGCAAATAAAAATAAAAATAAAAATGTTATTTGGACTACTAAAAAAGGGTAGATACATTATTACCTCTCTCACAATACATCATGAACCCACCAGATATGTGTTGTGAGAAGACGACTAATATGTCTACACTTTTTCAATGATCCAAATAAGTGTCTGATTGTATGTTAGCAAATTAGTCTTTCAATCATCAGGTAAAGAATATTATAAAAAAATAATAGTATGACAATTATTTTTAACAACTTCCAAATAATTATACTTACAAAAATATGGACCTACCATGATGAGTTTATCATGGTCCCATACCTAGGACCATAATTGTTTAAAGGTTGTTCAATAGTTATCACAAGTTACCAACGGGGTTGGTCCAATTGGTAAGTGGCTTAATATCGCTTAAGCAAGGTCCTGAGTTCGAGACATTGTATACGCAGTTATTCTCGCTAGGAGACTCACCCGCTATAGCCAGGTGCGCAACCCGAGTCGACCCGGATTAGTCAAGGTCAAGCCTTAGAAACCAGGCAGGCAATCTAAAAAAAAAATTAGTTATCACAAGAGCATTACTTTAATATTATGAGAAGCAAAAAAAAAAAAAAAAAAACAATGAATTAAATAAGGGAAGAAGACGTGCCAAGATCTAGATTAGGATAGTCATTTTCACTTAATTATTGACGGCACAGCCTTCTGTTTATATTTTATTTTATATATAATAAACCATACATGACATGTCAAAGGTCCAAGTCCTCAACTACTCCTAACCTTGGGAGTAGAAATTTTGGGGGTTTTTGTTGCATCATCATATATTCTATAGATGGGAACCAATATGACCAATTTTGCTTTTGAATACTAACTTGGGGAGATAGATAGATAGCTATTGCTATAATTAAATGTCAAGATATAGAGCAGACAGCAGAAGTATTTCAAATGTAAAAGATCTCTTAATAATTGATTGAAAACTCATCATCATCATGCACAATATCTGTACTTTACAATACAACACCTCAATCATAGAGGGGATTAATCTAAAATGCTTAGGATAATTATGCAATCAAGGATACTGACATCAATTGATCATGATCAAATTGCTTGCTTGATGGGTTTATATTGGATAATTGCTACAACTATTAATTTTTTATACAACTTAACATTTAGGCTTTATTACCAAAAATTTGACTAATTCAACCGGATCTAATTGAGATCTTAAAAAGAGATAAGACTTTTCTAATAATTTTTTTCTTCTATTTTTAAAATAAACTCTAAATCTCTAATTAAAGAAGATAGACCCTTATTCATTCATTACCGCGGCAAACTCCCCTTGGTGATGCAAATATTATTACTATTATTATTTTGGCTTTTGTAGGTATACGTGTATGGACAGCATTGTGGGGCATCTTGCACAGATCATGGTTGTTCAGATTATATATGCATGTTGGATATAAACCTCAAAATCTTCGGGATTTTTTATTTTTTTTTTAATTTTGTAGTTTTCTTCGAAATGTCACTAATTAATGGGACAGATGGAAGTTCATAATTTGAGCTGCTTCCTACTCACGGGTTTGGATATCTTAAAATTTCCTCCTTGCATTTAACATGGTAAATTCTAGAAAGAGGTACACCTCAAGAAAATCTCAAACTCTTAATCGTATTATGTGTTATAATATAATTTTATAGCGTAAATTTCATGGCATCTTCTTAAGTGTATAATCCACTTTAAGCTAGGTTATTTTCATAATATTAGCTGAGAGAAATCAATGCTAATAGACTAAGTAAAATTTTAAGCAAGTCGAACAACAAATTATTGACACTTCTCACTTATATGCTCTTTATTTAGTCTATCATTAATCAATACAATTTCTTCTATATCCACATTTAAAACCTAACCATTTTTTTTCTCCTGTGTAGCATTATCAAAACTTACAAGAAAGTAGTTCTCTTGGATCCTTACATGATTGAACTCTCTCTTCTTTGAAATGGGGCCCTTTTTTATTTGTTTTTTTTATTCTAGTGACATGAAACAGGATGAGATCAAATGGAAAATACTATTCATAATGCAACTCTAAGTACAATTTCTTTCTAACTAACTAAGCACATGCCTACGATCTTTCAAATCATTAAAAATGCAGATTTTAAACATGTCTAGAGTAATATTTAAGGACATTAATTTACACCGGCCATGTTAAAATTAAAAAGATCATTTTTTTTAAACAAAAATGAGGAAGCTTCCACTGACTCGCTGAAGTGATGTTTCCCAGAAGAATAACAAATTTCAAAACTTGTAAACCTCCCCACTCCCTAACACCCCCACCCGTCAAAAAAATAGGATTAATTCAAAACAGAATCATATTTTATGGCCTCGTGAATCATGACCATTACCATGCCCAGCTGAAGGGCTTAATATATTTTTTCCAAACATGCTTTAAACTTTACATGGTCACAAAGAGTGTACTAAGATTAAAAAATATGAACAATATACTCATGTGGTTAATTTCAAAGTTTATTATAGTAGATCTTGTAAATGGGAAAATACCAAAAAAAAAATCATGAATCAGACTGCTCGAACCATAACTTTTGTCCTCTTAACACAAAAAGACATTAAGAGTGGAGCTGTTATTAGCTGTAAGCTGTTTGTTATAAGTCCACTTACGTGCACCAAGATTTTTGAATTGTGCCAAATATGATTGATATATGCAATTGATAGATAACACATTCTCTTATTTATAAAGACGCGAGTTAATTTTTATTGTTGGTGTTAGGGATGTTTTAATGAAAGATTTATAAATATTTTTATAAAATATTTAAAGAGCATAAAGACATCTTTTCGCGTTGATACCAAACAAAAAACACAAAAATTAGTTTATAAAAGAAAAAAAAAAGGATCCAGAAGGGTCCAGATGAATGATCAGGGTTCATGCAACCAGTACAATCTCTCTCTCTCTCTCTCTCTCTCTTTTCCCTCTTATGACCAAAATGCCCCAAAATATCTTTGCTGAATTAATGAGAACCCCCATCATATGAAGGGAAAAGGCCATTGAAAACAAGGGCACTCTCAACTAATTTGTTCTTTTATTAATTAACTTCCCTAATTAGTAAGGGGAAGTGGTGTTCAATATTGAGCTGTATGCGACTTGGTATGTGTGTGTCCAATTCTCAGCACACTTTTTTCTTCCTCCACACACTCTTTTTTTTTATTTTAATAGACAAAATAGGAGTCCTACACGCAAAAGGGTAAATTGAATGATTAAATCAAAAAAACACTATTTTACTTTAAGATTGTTTGTTCCAACTTGTCAACATAGGTGGCCTCCAATTGTTTTGACAGAGCAATTTAGAGTAAATAAATTAACATTTTTATTTTCACGTCAATTTATTTTTAAAAAAGAAAAATTTAATGTCAATTTTATCATAAAATTTTTATTTTGACGTTAATTTAGTCTTAAAAATAAATTTTAATATTAATTTAATAGTAATATTTTAAAATTTGAGATTAGTTTTCTCGATCACATGTAAATAGAGTTAATAAAATTAACTTGATGGTTAGATAAAATCAATATAAAGCTTAAAATATTAAAATTAAATTAAATTGATGTATGAATGAAAAATATTAAGATCATATTAATTATTTACTAGTTAAATTACGTGGCAGTTTTCGCAATATAGAAAGATTCAAGAGGTTGAATATTTGACCCAAATTTCATGGTTGTGCTAATAGCTGCAAATTTGTGGACAGAAGCTGAGAAGGTGCAAGAGATTTTATGAATAAGCATTCTCTTTTTCTTTTTTTATTTCCCTTTCTTTAGTATCCCTTTATTGCGTGTACTTGCTTCATATCAGCTAAACAAAGGTTAAAAGCAATTTTTGTACCGAAAAAGTTAGAAGAAAGATTGATTAAAGCATTAAAGATGCCAGTTGTTCCCATCTTATGTTGTTGTTTTCATTGTTTAGTTACTTACTAAAGCAAGTTAAAAGGAAAGCTACTAAACATTTTATTCTCTGCCTTGGAATTAATATTGTGGAGTTCAAGTGAATTTTAAAAATGCAAAAAATTTCTACAATGAAAGTCTGATAAGTATCTTAGAGTCTTCTAGTTGCTTGTGATTTAGGTAATATTTGTTGAAAATAAATTTATAAAAACCATTTTTGCCCTTCTAATTTACCTAAAATTTCATGAACCATGATAGAATCTTTAAAAAGGATTGATCTTGTCATTAATAAAGACATTATAAATAAATGTAAATTTCACTACTTACTACACAAAAATTAGTACATTTTAAGCATAATCTCGAAAGTATTCATTACATAAAGGTAAAATATTATTTTATTTATAATTAAGAAAATATTAAACAATAATTTTTTTAGGTTGCCTGCCTGGTATTTAAGGCTTACCCTTAGTTAATCCGAGTCGACCTATGTCGCACACTTGGCTATGGCGGGTGAGTTTCCCAGCAAAAATAACTGCGTACACAAGGTAACTCGTGACTTTGGTTAAGCGATACCAAATTGCTTACAACTTGGACCAACCCCCGTTGGTTAAACAACATAGTTTATGATCACATAAGAATTATCATTTCATAACACTATGGAATATGTGGAATCTTATATGTATAGAGGGCTGTTAATTTTTTGAGTTTGATCATATTTAAAATGTGCACATGGTTAGGAAAGGGCAATCAAATTATTCTGATTTTTGGTAGCCAAGAAGATGGGAAACAAGAGTAGTGCTCCTTTTGTACGGTAGCAATTAGACTCCACCTCTCTCTCTTTGCTTCCATTTTGTGCTCTTTGCAGCTGGCATATTCTCTTTTATTGTTTTTTTATTTCCTTCTATAGAAGAAAATACCAACAAAGGATTCATACTAGTGGAATGAATTTAAGTCCCCTAATATTTTTTTTTCCATAAGTTTAGGTCGGATTTTATTAATCAAAACTTGAGTCTCTTAAATGTGTTGTCTTTAGTTTAATTTTAAAAATTACATGTGTAAAAAAAAATTAAATCTCTAATCGTAGTATAAAATATTAGTCTTTCACTTGTTCAATGTGATATTATGAGAAACTAAAGAAAAAATGAAAGAAGAAATCAAATTTTGGTTCTCAATTCAGCCGGAAAAATAAATTAATTAATTAAAAGACTTAACCAAATTGAATTAGCTGTCACTTTCTAGGAGAAGTGAAAGATATAATAATCATTGTACAAGTTCCATTTGCTTTATTGTATTCCAAAATTAAACGTAATTGAATTAAATTAATGCAATATTTTTATGGTTCAAAGACTCAACCGCTTTGCCTATATAAACACCCTTTTGCCTCCATTGTTCTTCCCCCCTTCCCTCTCTTCTCCCTCTTGCTTCTTCCCTTCAATATCTTTGCATTTTGCTCTCTAAAGCTTTTGCTGCTTCATACACTCTTCTCCTTTTGGCCTTAACCCATTTCATTGATTGTTATTCTCTTTCTGGTAAGCTAATTAATGGCTTCATATATTCTTTCATGCTCTAGCATTTTGATTTCTGCTGCGTTTCATTGATCATTGAAACACAACAATTGACACATAACCATGAGTACCAGAAGTATGCCCTTTTGAAATTTTTCTTTAAAATTCACAAGCATTGAATAAGAATCATGCCATAAGTTTGGTATTTAGTAATGCAACATTTCATTATTTCAACACTTTTTTTTAATCGTTATGATGAGGGTAATAAAAAAAAATGCATGTGCTGCTACAAACTGTTGTTGTTTGTTTTTTTTAATTAACCAATCTGCTTCAGTTCAATCATGAAAAAGTTTTGTCAAATGAGCAATTTCTATAAGATTCTAAAAAGTTGCTCACTTTGGAAAGTGGTTTTTGCTGTCTCATTGAAACTCTGTTTCAACAGATTATAAATAATGGGATTTTGCTTTGGTGTCCACTCACTTGTGGCTGCAAAAAAAAATTTCACAAAATTTTGAAAGCAACTTTTTGATGGATGGATTCACAAGTTTCTTTTAACTTCTGTGCCCCAAGGGGACACTGTTTTCACCTTTTTTTTATTAATTTGTTTAAAGAAAAAAGAAAATAATGCAACAATGAACCTATTCCACTTGTTGTGGATTATCCACTCAGAAACTTAACTAGGCCTTATCCCAAATGATTTGGATTGGACCCTACCCTTTTTGCATCTTCTGGTGCTAATCTGAGTCAATAAGGAGCATAATTTGTTTCTTTTAGTGAAATTCCTCATATAAATATTGGCAGGTTCAAGTTGTAATGGAACTCAAGGTGTTAATTTCTGTTTTCGTTTCATGTGTTTTTTTAAAGGTTTTTTGATCGAAAATGGAGTACGAGGGACGCCGCTTCCGGAATCAAGCTGAGAGACCAAAATATGATTGCCTCCTCTTTGGTAAGTCTTGTTAATCAAATCAATTTATTTTAATCAAAGTAACCAATTTGATACTTTGGTTTTTTGTTAATTTTATGGTATGTTTTAATAACTATGAGATTGTTTATATGCAGATTTAGATGATACTTTGTATCCCTTAAGTACTGGTCTTGCAAAATATTGTCTCCAAAACATTAAAGGTAAAAATCAAAACTGTTCCATTATTCTCATTTTCACAATATTGTTATTCTTCTTCTTCCATTGGTGTTTATTTGACATGAGTGGTTTATTCATTGACATAGACTACATGGTGGAGAAGCTTGGAATAGAACCAAGAAAAATTGATGACTTGTCCAACCTTCTTTACAAGAATTATGGAACAACTATGGCTGGTCTAAGGGTATGTATATGATGACCCTTATCTTCCTTGTCATTTCATGTCAAATGGGTTTTTTTTTTATAATTTTTTTTTATTTCATTGTTAAATTCTAATAACTAATTAATTGTATTTTGTTTCATTTTTTTTCTCTGCTCAGGCTATTGGCTATGACTTTGACTATGATGAATATCATAGGTAACTTACCTTGGCTTTCTTTTCTTTCTTTTTTTCCCTATCACTTTCAAAATGCTATAACAAGTGAATTTCTTTAATTTACTTGTCCTTGTATTTATTATGAAATGTTGACATTGATTTTTTATTTTTCATTTTTTTTGTTCTATTCTTACAGCTTTGTTCATGGGAGATTGCCTTATGAGAACCTAAAACCAGACCCAATTCTAAGGAACCTATTGCTCAGCCTACCTTATAGGAAACTTGTAAGTTTTATCGTAATCATAACATGGAAGCACTTTGTTAAGAATCACCTCCCCCTAAAGTTTAAACTATTGGGCAAAGAAAATTATACGGGTTTAAGTTTTGAAAGATTATGCATAATCTAATAGTGTACCTTTATTGCTTCTCTTTTGTTGTTTTCTAGATCTTCACAAATGCAGACAAAGTCCACACGGCGAAGGCGCTCAGCCGGCTCGGATTAGAGGACTGCTTCGAAGGAATCATATGCTTTGAGACCCTTAATCTGACCCACAAAGCCGCCATCTCCGACGACGAAGATGACATTGAGTTTGTTGGTTCAAGGCACACCAACCCGACCACAAGTAATAATGGCTCTAAAATCTTTGACATCATTGAACACTTTGCTCAGCCCAATCCCAATTGTTCAGTGTTGCCAAAGACACCAATTGTGTGCAAGCCTTCAGAGAATGCAATTGAAGAGGCTCTCAAGATTGCCAACCTTAATCCACAAAGAACTGTAAGAAATAAAAAATAAAATAAAATAAAATCACCCCTTTTGGCTTAACTATCTAATTTTGCTACCATTTTAATCAATGTTACTTATTTACATTTTTTTTTGGTTCTGTGTTACTTTCAGTTGTTCTTTGAGGACAGTGTCCGCAACATACAAGCCGGAAAGCGTGTGGGACTTCACACTGTCCTTGTAAGTCATTGGAAAATTTTTGTTATTATATAGTGTAGAAAATAATAATTTCCTTCTACCAATTATTATATGAGAAATTAATAAGTAACCACGGGTTACCAATGAAAATTATGCTTTGACTATTTATAACGTGACATATACATAAAGAGTTGTCGCCACTTATACTATTAGTTAAAAGAAATTAATAATATTTCAATTAGTCCTTCTAAAATAAAGGCCCAAATGATATTCATGTGGGGTCTAAAGTATATATAATGTGACACGTCTCACGAGATTGGTTATTAGCTATAATGTCATTGAATAAATATTCAAATTATTCAAATCAAAATCTACTTCTTCGTGAACACCTGATAATTAATTTGCTACACATCCAGGTTGGTACATCCCAGAGAGTAAAAGGTGCAGATTATGCCTTGGAGAGCATCCACAACCTTAGGGAGGCAGTGCCTGAATTATGGGAGGCTGAAATCAAATCAGAGGTTGCTTACCCTGCCAAGCTCGCTGTGGAGACATCAGTCACAGCTTGAGACCACAACTATTTTGAACATGAATGGACAAAATATTATTCGGCACTCGCAAAGTGCTAGTCGAAGATCATGTTCAGACCACTTATAAAATGACGTTTTAATTTTGCATAACGAAAAAGTTTAACTTTATTTTAAAAGTGATTAGAACACGATCATGATTGGTGTTTTGTGATCGCCGAATAATTTCTGAAAAAGGAAGAAGCTTTATTCATTTGTTCATTGATGAATTGGAAATCCAACCAGCAGACAAAAAGGAACGAAAGAGAAGAAGCCTATTGGGGGATTCCCAACTTTCAGATGTAGTAACTGTAGTTTGATGTAGATGCTTTGTTCAGAATTATAATAAAATTATTATTACTAGTATTAAAAAATAAATTCTCCTTCTTGATCTTTCATAATATTAAAAGACTGTCTATAACTAAACACAAAAAAAAAATGTCTATAACTAATTACCTTCCTCATTTAGCAAAATTCCTTGGAGATTTAAGATTGGGTTCCATTTTTTCATTAGGGGATGATGAAGCTTCCATTAAATATTGAAGTAGTGGCTAAAATTGAGCATTACACCCAATTAAGGCCCGTTTAGATTGACTTATAAAAATATTTATTTTAATTATACTTTAATCTTATTTAAAAAGAATATTTTCTTAAATTATATTTTAATATTCATTATTTTTAAGAAAATGATTTTTTAAAAGTTAATCCAATAAGGCCCTAAATCTCTGAGGTGAAAATTTGATGTAAATAAAATAATAGTCAAGGGCAATTAAGTAAATTGTGATATGTAACGTGGAACCTTGTCCAACACAAATTAATTGAAAACAGCATAGAACTTACGTAAAAAAATGTTGTCACAATTTCTTCTGTTGAATTGTTCGAGCAAACGTAACTGGAAGCTGAAATGGTCAATTCCCCTATTATTGTGTCATGCTATATTTTATTTTTTATATAAAAAAACAAAAAAACTACTAAGTCAAGTAGGTTTGATGGATTTAAAAAATTAACATGTTTGAAATGCTTAGCGTATCTCAACGAAGTTGTTTGATTAATTATTACCTTGTATTTTATTTTATCTGAATTATTATTGTATTCTTAAGCCGAAGCCGCAACGTAAAGCATGATAATTGATTCCGCAAAAAAGGATTGGCTACAGAGAGAAGAAACCAATCTCAACTTTGAAAAAAAAACATGCTACTAATGCATGGTCTTCATTAAATATTTAATAGTTATTGTAAATCTTATAAAATAAAAATATATTTACTTATTTTTTTAGTTTAAATTTGATTTATTAATACTACAACCTTTTTTTTTAAGTTTTGTTATGGATTATGACCTAGGCATAAAGAAGGCCCATAAGGCAAAAATTCATGGGTTCAGCCCAACCAAAAACTACCCAATACACCCGTATATCATTCTATTTCATAAGGGAAATAAAAATCAATTTACAATTAATTGGAATCAAATAACACTACAAAACTACCCTTATTCTATTTCATAAGAAAGTGACTTGGGTTTTTATTCAAAACAAAAAATGTGGAAGATGCTATAATATATATATATAGAGAGAGAGGGGGATGACTCTTATTTTAACCATTAATAAAAGATTTAATGGCCAATATTAACTCCTCTCACTAGAATCATCTCCTATGCGGGCTGTGGTTTTCAGAATCTTCTTAGTTTGGTTCAAGGTTTTAAAAAAATTACTTGGTAACTTGTATTGTCAAGAATAAAAATTGCTCATTTTCATTTTCACCTCTCCATGAGATTGAAATGTTTTAACACTTAAAAAGACTAAATTATGCACAAATCTCGTACCCTAGGTCAACACCACCGACCGATGGGTGATGAATCACCGTAGACAGGGATGGACTACCGTCGATAACGACTGAAGGTCCCGGACCCCTATATGACGGTGGGTGCAAGGATCGTAATATATCTTGATAACTGATTTGATTTATTAATTATTGGTGAACATCAATTTAGGATTTCTTATTTAAGGAATTTAATTTCGTTTTATTTGGGTGAAGACTTACAAGAGAGAGGAAACACGATCGAAAAGCAGGTTCTAAATCTTTGATTATTTGTAATGGCAGCCCATGCTGCGGTGTTCCCACTCTATTTGAGGGCTGCTGCCTCTCTATCTACACTAACTGCTGCCAGCCTTATGCTCAGCGCACATCAAACAGCTCATTACACCTATTCCTATTCCTATTCCTATTCCTATTCCTATTCTTCTCTCCGGGTTGGCTTCTACGACCTCTTACCTTATTGGTAAGTACTCTTCTTCTCACGTCTACTACTCTTTTCTTTTTATGCTAAAAATCACATACATATGGACTAATTAAGTCCTTCATTTTCTATTCGTAAGAATTAAAATTATTAGTTTTTTTAGTTTCATTCATGGACCAAAACGTAGCATGCCTTTAATTTGGTGCAGGAGCTTTGTATTTGCAAATTATACGGTTGCTGCTTACGGCGCTTTGGTAATCTTTCTTCCACCTAAGAGCGAACTATGGCGATTCGTAGTTGCTATGGATGTGGTACGCTTCTACTCGTTATTCATTCTCATATGTCCCATCAAAATTATCAAATTTCTTGTTTCTTTTATGTTACAAGAAATTATATATAGTTTGATAGAAATTAACCAATTAATTTCCAAGAATGAATGAATTTATCTGAATCTTTTTTTTATTTATCTTTTTATAACCTACTAGATCCCTTTCTTATACATATATGGTGAAATCAGATTGATTGATGAACAGTATCAGAATTAAAATCTCGTATATATTTTACACTTATTATATGAGATTACAATAATGTACAGTTATTAGCTTTAATCTCTTATTATATTGTAGTTTTCTTTTGTAATGATATTATATTGTCGTTAGTGCAAAAGATTACGGTACATTTATTTTAAAAATATTATAATTAAGCATAAAAGGTTAATGATATTGTGATATATATACACACATACAAACATGAAGAAGAATTAAAATATAGCTTGTAACTTTTATCAACTTCATCTGTTACTTGTAATAAAGAAGGGCGAGATTCATCAAAATAATAATAAAGAACGGTAAAATAGAAAAATAGGATCCCCCCCCCTCTTATCTTTGTTTATATTCTCAATTTTATCTCTTATCTTTATTTATTTTACAATTTCATCTCTTATTTTTATTTGTTTTTTCTGAAAAAAAAATTTGTCACATAATTAACGAAAAATGTTAACATAACACAATTAAGGTCCTATTTAGGTTTATTATGCGTTGATATCAATTGTACCACATTAGTATATTCTTTTAATCATGTTATAGAAAAGTAACTAAGAATCACATTAAAATTAGTTTGTATCATATATAATGGATTAATATATATAAAAAAAAAACAATTTGTCGAAATTTTTAGAGAGAAAAAAAGAAAGAAAATCCATAAAGGAATTAATCTCTTACTTTAAAAAAACATGCTTACGATAATAAAGCAGTCATATATATATATATTTTTGAGAATGAGGAGTTTTCTAATTTGTTGATGTTGTTATTGATTGATTAGTTTTTGCTGGCGATTCTGTCGTCAAGTTGCTCAGCAGCAATAGCAGTTGGTCTGCTAGAGAAGAATGGTAACAAACATGCACTTTGGGAGCCCATATATCACCAAGTTTCATCTTATTGTCTCCGAGTACTCTTTGCTTCTGGTTTTGGTTATGTTGGTGTTCTATTTTATATGTTTCTTCATTTGCGAGTTATTAATACTATCTTTGATGCCGTTCTAGTCGATGTTTAATTAGCTAGGCTTTTTTTGGTTTTCTTGGTCTTTTCTGTCAATTTTATTTATGTATTTATTATTCTATCTAACTCTAGCTATAGCATTATTAATTAGTATTTGTACGTGTTCTGCTAGACAATTTATCCGTTATTCCAACTCTATAGCATCATTACTTCTTCTTCTTCTTACTTTTGTGAGTTAATATAAAATTGTTGATTACAGTAAGTTATTTATATGTCGTAATTATTTTTCGGACATATATGTTATAACCTGTGTCACAGATGTTTGATATTTGTAATGTAGCAACAGTCACTTTATTAAACCAAAAAATAATCCTTGTGTAGTCATTTGTGTGCCACTTTGGTGTAAATTTTATAAAATTGTTCATATTTTCCCCCTTCCTTTCAAATAATTAAGTCCATGCTATTTTATTATTGAAAAGTAATTAATATTGTTTATTAAAAACTGAAGTATTTTATTGACACTATTTTAAAAATAAATTTTCTGTTGTTAATGAACTTTGGGTATCAAATTGGGTTGATGCTGCTAAAGTTATTTATTATTTCATTCAATCTATATTAATATATTAAAAATGTAGAGGCATTTGATACAACGAATTTGAGAGATACTCATTGATAAAAAGAAAAATATTAATGAAAGTTTTGACCCAACACACAAAATTAAAGTGTTATAAAATTCTAAGAGAGATGTGTATTCTCTTTGTGTTGCTGTTGTAGTTGGTTGCCGTGGTATTGTGTTTTTCTTTGTTTTCGGGTTGTTCATGGTTTATCTGTGTTTGCATTGGTGCTTCCATTTGTACTTTGTTTGCCTCCTAGTCATGGGGTGGCTTAAGCATGTCCTTTTCATCTATAAAACTGAGAATCTGAAAACTTATAAGTGATCGGTACTATTTTTTTTTAAATTTCTTTGGATTCTATTTTTTGAAAGGTAGCCATAGTTATGAAAGAGAATTGAGTTTGATTTCAATGAAATAAAAATGACAATTAAATAGAAGAAAGCAAAACAAAATCAACTTAGAGCAATGGAAGAAGGAATTAGGAGAAAATGGGACATTGACTTCACCTATTCTAAACTCAGATGCGCTTAGACACAAACACATACAATTACCATAAAAATGTTATTCAATTATTAATCAAGTTGACTAATGATTGGGATTTCTATCTTAATCACAAGCCTCTCTTGAGGTTGAAAGATTATCTTTACTTAAAGTGACTATCCAATCTCTTAGCATAGTCTAACCTATTTAAAACATAGACGATTTATGAATTCCCAACACATAATCATATAAGTTGCGTTTGTTCTTCTCAGATTGTCACTCAACCTATGGCTTTTATAATAGAACACACACATTCTATTTCTTAAATTCATGCAAGACAATAATTCATTCAATTAATGATCAGTTAAGCAAAAGGCTTAGGAACAGTTCATAAAAACTTAATCAACATCGATAAAAAAAAGGTTCTATGATAAAATCATCAAAGAAAAGGTTACATCAATGCCCTAACAAGGGACTTAGTTCATAATGGAAGAAGAAAAACACAAATAAAAACTAGAGAGAACAAGAAAAGAACAAACCATGAGTATTTGTTGGTTTAGATTTGATGACATGAGGTTGTGCCGCTCTCGCATTGCGCTTCAGAGGTGTCAATCTGGCCCTGAGTGCTCCTTTAGGATTATCTCCTCTGTGAAATCTGAATGAGTAATGATTTGAAACAAGTTTGACAGTTCAATTTATAGTGGTTGGGTTTAAAATGGGTCAAAACGCATCAAAATGCATTATTTGCCGCACTAGGGTTGCATTAGGTCGCTCGAGCAGTGCTGGGATTGCTTGAGCAATCCTTCTTGGCCGAAAACTACTTTGCTTTTGTGTTTGAACTGCTCGAGTGATTTTCCTTTTTTGCACTTTTGACAGCTTTACATTATGATGGTAAAAACACCATAACTTTTGATATAGACATCTAATTGAGGCTATTCAAGTCTTCATTTAAAGCTAAGAAGAAGATCTTCAATTTTGTAGTTGGAGCCAAACCAAAATTCTTTCATATTCAAAATAAAAATTCATTGACAAAGTTGATGTGAAACTGTTTCAACATTTCGACATAACCCTTAATCTTTTTTGATGAGGACTTTGTTTCTAAACATCAATAAACAAACACCTAAAATTATTCATTTATATGCTAATTTTGACTGTTGATGGTATTATATATGTATATTAATTGTTGAGAGTCACCTTTAATTGCAACCCAATTTAAAAATAAATAGAGAGACAATTCCTGAATTTCACAACGCATTTGGACGTGTTTTGTACACGCACGTGTTCCTAGAATCTTCTTATTGTGTTTTCCTTTGTTCTAGCCTTGTTGTGGAAACCATGGCGGGTTCGTCCCCGAGCACTGTGCTTGTTACTGGAGCTGCTGGTCGCACAGGTTCTCTCTCTATCTATGCTTTCTTTCGTCCGTTTCTTTTCTACCAACAAAAAATCAATCAGTTGCTGCTGGGTGGTTGATGGGAATGTGGAAACTTGTTAGTGATCGGTAATTTGGGGGTTTTTGTTGATGTTAGTTGAATTGTGAATTTCTGAAAATGATTATCACTATTTTTTAATCTTTTTTGTGAATTTCCTAGGACTCTATTTTGAAATAGTTTATATATACAAGACCGGTGAATGTTGGGCAATGAAATTCTCTGCAGATTTTGCCCCCTCTACTTATTGGTGCGATTCATTGGTTATCTTTTCAGGACAAATAGTTTATAGAAAATTAAAAGAGAAGGCAGACCAATATGTCGCAAGAGGTCTGGTTAGAACAGAAGAAAGCAAACAGAAAATTGGTGGCGCAGACGATGTTTTTATTGGGGATATAAGAGATGCTGGAAATATTGTTCCCGCAATTCAAGGAATAGATGCTCTGATAATTCTCACAAGTGCAGTGCCACTAATGAAGCCTGGCTTTGATCCAACCAAAGGTGGAAGGCCTGACTTCTATTTTGATGATGGCTCATATCCTGAACAGGTGCCGTCACATTTTTCCTTTCTATGCTTTATTACATCTTTTAGGTAGCGTTTGGTTCCTATCGACAGAGGAGACATACACTTTGTGGACAGTAGCACCTTTGGAGGAAGGGACAAAGACAAAAAATACCCTAAAATTGTCCCGAACAATTTTTAAGTTAATTTCTGTCCCCCAAAAAGGAGGGACACAAGGGACGTGAATCTACTGTCATATTGTCTTTGTCATATCTGTCTCGGGACAGGAGCCAAATGCTACTTTATATTAATCTCCTTTCACTAATACTCTGGTGTACTTTTTCATGTATTAGGTTGACTGGATTGGGCAGAAAAATCAAATAGATGCTGGTGAGACTCCATGTCCTTCTTTCCATTTATCATAATTTCGTAAATCATAATACAAACACATTCATGCTTGTGGTATTAACATTATTATAATCTGTTTGAACAGCTAAGGCAGCAGGCGTGAAGCATATTGTGTTGGTTGGGTCTATGGGTGGAACAAACCCTAACCACCCTTTGAACCGCTTGGGTAATGGGAATATATTGGTTAGTCAAATTTTCTCGGTTCATTTTTGACTTCTTTCGTAATTTTATGGCCTTGTTTTTTATATTGGAATAGAGCTTACACTACATTTCATTTTGAAGCAAAATGCAAGTTTGGTAACAGAAAAAGATAGCATCTTTTCTCCTTCCATTTTCCCCTTTGATAGAAAGAATATAGTTTTTGTCTTGATCACAGGTTTGGAAAAGAAAGGCTGAGCAATATCTAGCTGATTCTGGTATTCCATACACGATCATAAGGTACACCTGATCATTTCGAGTTGAGAACCTTACGAATTCAGAGTGTTATTTTCTGGAGAAAAGGAAATGTTGATATTTGTATTTGTGTAAATAAAGACTATCATCTTGTAGTCTTCAGTGAATATTGGTACTTAGTTCATGCCATTGTGCCTTTAACATTAAAACATTTTTATAGAACAATTGATAGAAGTATCTTTTCTGGTGTATACAATACTTATGCTTAGCAGTATAGAAGATGTAACCACATCTGATTTTGTACATAGTACATATAATTGCGCGGCTACTTGTTTACATTTATCATAATTTATCATAATCTTTTTTATGTTTATGTTTTGAGCACACTTGTTTGCAACATACTTGGTTGCCAGTGCATAGTAATATTTTACGATTGGGCAATGGCTTTCTTATGAATATGTTGTGAGATTGTGTCCCCTTTGTTTACAATCTATTCTCATATATGCCGAATCAGGGCTGGTGGCTTGATAGATAAAGATGGAGGTCTCCGGGAGCTCATTGTCGGGAAGGATGATGAGCTTCTCCAGACTGAAACCAAAAGCATACCTAGAGCTGATGTTGCAGAAGTCTGCATTCAGGTATAATCTTATGAAACCGTCTGATTTTCCTTTAACAAATAAATATAGCTCTCCTCCGATCGCTTTGATGGTTGAAGTGATTCGGCGTTTGTTTTCTTGAAGGTCTCGAGAGACAAATATAACAAAAGTAACCCTAAGAGAGCTTGAGGTGGAAAGTTAGAATAACACCTATTGTGAAAAAGATGGTAGAATTTTGTTTGAAGTAGTTTGGACATGTGAGGAGACGACTTGAAGGAGTCATAGTGAGGAGAGTAGATAAGATGACGGGTATTCTATTAATTAGAAGTAGAGGGAGACTTAGAAAAACTATAGTTGAAACTATTAGAAGAAATTTAGAGGTTAACCGTTAATGGTTTGAACTTTGAATGAGGTTAACCGATAACGGTTTGAACTTTGAATGCAAACATGGTCTATGATAGGACACAATTACATTGATCCATGTAGTCGACTTCAGTTAGCGAGACAAGACTTAGTTGTTTTTGTAACTCTAAGAGAGCTTTACTCCATACTGAGCCGTTTCAACTCAAACTACATTAGTTGAAGTTTAATCTAAAGCAGCTTTCCCATGAACTAAATTAAAATCGCTCCACTACCCAAATTGTTTTAATAAAATCCCAGTTTTGAATTTTATTCTGCACCAAGTTTTAATAAGATTTGGATATCTCAGCTCAAAAAATTCAATTGGTTTAATAGGCACTAAATTACGAGGAGGCGCATTTCAAGGCTTTTGACTTGGCATCAAAACCTGAGGGAGCAGGTGCACCAACAAAGGACTTCAAGGCTTTATTTTCTCGGATCACTTCTCGTTTTTAACCTTTGAGTGCTGTTTTCATGCTTTATACTATATCCTTATTATCCAAGTATGCGATTTAACATCTATCGTCAATAGGGATATGCTGTCTGAAGCAAATTACTGTGTCTGGCCAATAATCACATGATTGTCTAAACCAAATTAGACTTAACCAGTATCATTGAAGACCAGTCTTTTTGGTACTTTAATGCTCAAATACGCGTATTGTATGCGTATGTGCATCAAATACGGCATGCTGCCTTACACTTTTTTTTATGCATGACAAATTTTTGAATCAAAAGACGAGATTGTTAATCTTATCTATTTATCTAGAACAGATTATGATATCGAGAATAAAATTTGTTCAATATTCTTGAATTAAAAGATAATGATTAAAATTATTATAAATATTTAATACTATATATATAAATATAGCTTTATTTATTTATTACATATTGCTGGATTCATAATTTTCACATAATTATTGTATTTTTGTATGGTATTGTATTTAATATTCATATCCCTAAGAGCTCATATAACATGCATAGGGTGTTTTTCTTTTTGATAGAGATTTAATTGCAATTACTTTTTCGGTTCTATCCAAAATTCTTAGGAGTTGTTTGATAACCTTAAGAATTAGATTAACTAAATATAAAATAGAACTAGTTTTGTGAATTTAAATAAAAAAGAATTAGTATTTTATTAAATTGTGTTTGGTTGACAACCAACTTTAAATTAATTTTAAATCATTGTACAAATTATTAATATTTATTATGCTAAAATAATTAAATAAATTAATGAAAACATTTGAAAAAAATATATAAACAAAGTTGATAACAAAATATAATTCATCAATGTTCTTTCTTTCCGCTCAGACCCAACATGCATTTGTATCATAGGGTTACTTTTAAAACATCTCAGTCGGGTCATGCCTTTTTTCGCGACGGCTAGCATTTTTCATGACAAAAAAACATACAAAGACAAAGTATTCCTATGCCTAAGCCCCTTCTCTAGACTAAGGCCGCTCTTAGTAAATAAATGTTTTTACATGATCACAATATTAAATATCACATTTGAGCATGCAGTGAGTTTTTTTTTTTTTAAATTGTTATGTTCTACTATGTGTTTATGCATTCCATCAAGTAGAATTCATCTTTATGATATGTGTGCTTAAATGTAACATGTTAGTTGTATGACTGTGTAAAAATTTCTCTCATTGGTAGATCAAAGAACCATTCTTTTTCGGGAGTGTGGGAACATGCCAAACCACACACTAAATAGACTAGGTTTGTATCATAAATTTTTGGTTGGCCTATTACCTGTCAAAGGTTTTGTTTTTTGGGCCTATTTTAGCTTGTTTTAAACGATTGGCTTGATTTGAAGTCTAATAGCTGATTTTTTTAAATAAATATATTATAAATCTCTCTATTAATAATATTATATTATTATAAATATATTATAACAATGTATGAATATATTATATTTGCATAAATTGACATAACAATTCAAGTTAGTTTAATGGTAAATTGTTAGGAAGTGACATGACTTGAGTTTAAATTTTACTTCATTAATTTTTAAAAATAATTATATACAAATATATAGATTTAAACAAAGTTACGTCATTAGCCCCCTCATTTATTAAGTATCGTTAAGCATAAAAGGACTACTTTAACTTGCAGACTAAGTTGATTTTTCTATTAAGACTTTGCTAAAAAAAATAAAAAACAATAAGTTTGTATTGAAAAAAAAAAAGGAAACACCACTATTATTATTATTATTATTATTTCTTTTTAATGACCAAATTGACTTATCAATCAATGGTTTGAAGGTCAAATTGAACCTTCACCGTAAATTGTTTTTTTTTTTT
>QANU01000987.1:152126-273987 GCA_003254905.1 Nissolia schottii
TTTTTTTATTCCTGGTATGTTTAGGAATTCAATGTTCATTTTCATTTTTTTTTGGTCCGTTGATGTTTCTTGTTGTTTATGTATTGGTAGCTATTTTGCTTGACTTGGTAGTATTGATGTATGCAGGGGAGATTTCACCAATCTTGCCAAAGAGCTGTCGCTACATCCCAACTTGCAGCGAGTATTCCATGGAGGCTTATAAGAGATATGGAGTTGTGAAGGGTACAGTCTTGACTGCGTGGCGTTTGTGTCGTTGCAATCCTCTTGGTATTAACTTTGATGTGTGTTATGCTTGCTTGTAGTTTTAGTTCCTGATTTGTTGAGTTTACAGCTGAATTTTTTGTATATATATATTTAGGTGGGTATGGATATGATCCTCCTAGATGGTTTGGTGAGACTAGTCCACGTGAAGAAGTCGACGACTGATTAGTCCCAGGTGGCCGATTGTAAGGTGATTATTTGTTTTTTGGGTTATTTCTTTGACTTGATCACTGCTATGACTTAGCATTTTGAAGTTCTTTCATGTGCTATTGTGAGCTTGAAGTGATTTTCTAATTTTTTTTTTTGGTTTGACTTTGTAATAATGCAGGAGGAGTTATATTCTTATAACATCATAGAAATTGGGGTTAGAAGAATTGTATCCGTGATGCGAAGGAATGTTGCTGATGATAATTAAATTGAACAACAAATATGGAGAGCTATACATTGATTGAATATCCTCCATTCAAACTTTCACAGCAATCGATTTTGTAGTCAGCAATCCAACATGGGAATAGACATGTCATTCACATAAGGTTAGGGACATGTATTTGATGGGTTTTACAAATCATAAGATTAGACAAGTAGTTATCTTAGATTTTTCTGTTTTAGATATATTTATTTGTTCGTTATTTAATGGAACTATATAATTTTAATATATCAGATTTTAGATTGCTTAAAGACGATTTCAATGAAACTTTATTTTCAATAAAATGTTGGTTTGTCACTATTGGTACTTCTTCAGTACATTTACTCTTACCTGCATCAGGAACTTGTTATTTACTAGCTAATTATATGACGCTCACTAATCGAAAAATATATGCTTCACTTATTAGATGTTTTACGCAAAATCCAGCATCTCAATGAGGCAATTGCATTATTTCGGCACATTGTTGACAAGAATTAATCTAGATGTGTACATGTGCAATATCCTTCTAAATGGTATGTGCAAAGGTAGAAGACTGCTGAAGAGTCTTTTCAGCATCTTTTGTCCAAAACATATCGTCTAAACACTTGACCTTACAATATTATGATCAATGGGCTTTGTAAAGAGGTATTATTTGATGAAGCGATAGTCTTACTTGTGAAGGGCTACGATTACCTTACCAAACAATTGGTCATGCTCTTCTATACAAAAATGAAAATGAAATGGCAGAGAAGCTTCTTCATGAAATGATTAGTAGAGGCCTGCTAAAGGGACAGAACAAGGTGAGAAAAATTATTTCCAATTCAAGTGACACTTTTGTTTAGGTTGAGTTTTTATAGATGCTTGGAAAGAAGTTTGTTTCCTCTCAAACAAAGCCAAAACTAACATTATCATTCGGTGTGCCCTCTTTCTAAGTCATAACTCCCTTTTTCTTCTCGAGTTATGGAACCTAAACATTTTGATTTTCCTGTGGCTTACTCATTCCTTGAATAGAACCTCCTTCCACTTTGATAAATCTACATAGAAGTCCGAAGCTCCCTCTAAGGTTAACTATTTTATTTGGACAACAATGCTTAACAAAATTAATACCAAATGTTGCAGGTTCTAAGGCCACATAGGGCTATCTCTGCTGATGTGTGTTTTGTGGTGCAGGTTCTGAATCTGTTTCGCCTTTGTTCTTGCGTTGTCTTGTGCCTGATTCTTTTTTGAATGTGCCTGATTCTTTTTTGAATTCTTTGTTGATATCTTGGTGAGTGTTGGGGTTGACCTAAAAGGCTAAAACTTTGGATTGGAGAGAAGCCAATGAAAGAAGCCTCTAATCCTTAAAGTTGTTTTTAATTAAAAAGAATGTTATCGGTTACGGAAATTGCACTTTTCAAAAAAACATTTATGAGCGATAATCGAAGACTATAAGCCTACGATAAATACATATTGACGATAAAGTTTTCTTTTGACCAATAATCCAAGAAGTCATTTTTAATGAAAAAGAGAAGGTCATAGATTATAGAAATTGCACTTTACCAAAAAACATTCTTAAACAAAAATTCAAATCTATGTCCTACAAAAAATGCATATAAGTGAAAAAAAAAATCTTTTTAACGGATTAGACAAGGCAATAGCATGTGAATGATGGCTAGTAATCCAAGAGATCATTTTTAATGAAAAAGAGAAGCTCTTAGGCTATTGGAATTGCACTTTATCGAAAATAATTTTTTAGTGAATGATACAATAGCCTAAGGAAAATGACCATAAATAAAAAAATTTCATTACAATCAAAAGGACGGAGCTATAGTCTATAAATGGTAACTATTATTCCAAGAAATTAGTATTGATGAGAAAGAGAAGGTTGTAGGCCGTGAAAAATACACATCTTCGATAACAATTTTCAAGCAGAAGTTCAAGGTTATAGCCAATAAAAAATGATCATTAATAATAATAAAAAAATTCTTTCCAAAGAAAAAGACAAAGCTATAACTTATAAATTATGAGCATTACACAAAGAAATCCGTTATGATGATATAGAGAAGGTTTTACGCTATGAAAAATACATATTTTCAAAAATCATTTTTGAGCAGAAACTCAAGTCTATAGCCTATGAAAAATGTCTATTAATGAAAAAGTTTCTTTACAACGAAAAAGATAAGGCTATAGCCTATAAATGATAAACATTACTCTAATAAATCAATTTTAATAAGAAAAAGAAGATTGTAGACTATGAAAAATGCATATTTCTAAAAATCATTTTTGAGCAGAAATTCAAGGTTATATATAGCTTATGAAAAATGACCATTAATAAGAAAGTTTCTTTATAATGAAAAGGATACGGATATAACCTATAAATGATGGTTATTATTCCATGAAATCACTATTGATGAGAATGAAAAGGTTGTAGACTATGAAAAATGCATATTTTCGAAAATAAATTTTCAACAGAAATTCAAGGCTGTAACCTATGAAAAATGACCATTGATAAAAACGTTTCTTTACAATGAAAAAAACAAGCCAATAGCCTATAAATGACAAGCGTTACTCCATGAAATCAGTGTTAAAGAGAAAGAGAATGTCGTAGGCTATAGAAAATGAATATTTATGAAAACTATTTTTGAACAAAAATACAAAGCTATAGCCTAAGAAAAATGACCATTAATAAGATAGTTTCTTTACAACAAAAAAGACAAGTCAATAGCCTATAAATGACGAGTGTTACTTAGAGAAATCAGTTTTAATGAGAAACATAAGGCTAACTATGAAAAATGCATATTTCCAAAACCCATTTTTGAGCTAAATTTAAGGGTATAGCCTATGAAAAATGAACATTAATAAAAATGTTAATTGACAACGAAAAAGACAAGCTTATAGCCAATAAATGATGGGAATCATTCCAAGAAATAAGTTTTGATGAGAAGGAGAATGTTATAGGCTATTAAAAATGCATATTTTCGAAAACCATTTTTGAGTAAAAATTCAAGGCTATAGCCTATGAAAAATTACCATTATTAAAAAAGTTTCTTTACAACAAAAAAGACAAGGCTATAGCCTATAAATGATGATCATTACTCTAGGAAATCACTTTTGAAGAGAAGAAGAAGGTCATAGGTTATGGAAAATGCATATTTTCAAAAATTATTTTTGAGCAAAAATTCAAGGCTGCTTATAAAAGATGACCATTAATTAAAAAGTTACTTTACAACGAAAATAGCATAGCTATACCTTATAAATGTTTGACATTACTCCAAGAAATCAATTTTGATGAGAAAGAGAAGGTTATAGGATATGAAAAATACATATTTCCTTAAAGCATTTTTGAGCAAATATTCAAAACTATAGTCTATCAAAATTGACCATTAATAAAAATGTTTCTTTATAACAAAACGGACAAGGCTGTAACTTATAAATCATAACTATTATTCCAAAAAATCACTATTGATGAGAAAGAGAAAAATGTAGTCTATGAAAAATGTATATTTTTAAAAAATTATTTTTGACCAGAAATTCAAGGTTATAGCCTATGAAAAGTGATTATTAACTAAAAATTTTCTTTACAACAAAAATGATAGAGATATAGCCTATAAATGATTGTCATTACACCAAAAAATCAGTTTTGATAAGAAAGAGAAGGTTATAGGCTATGAAAAACTAATATTTCAGAAAAACTATTTTTGAGCAGAAACTCGAGACTATACCTTATCAAAAACGACCGTTAATAAAAATGTTTCTTTATGTCAAGCCTATAGCATATAAGTGATGTGAATTACTCCAAGAAATAAGTACTGATGAGAGAGAAAATTATAAACTGTGAAAAATGCATATTTCCAAAAACGATTTTTGAGCAGAAATGCAAAGCTATAACCTATGATAAATGGGCATTAGAAAAAAAAGTTTCGCTATGATAAAAATGTTAAGGCTATAGCCTATAATTGATGATTATTATTTGAAGACAAATTATGGACGAAAAAGAGAAAATTGTAGGCTTTGAAAATGCATATTTCCAAAAACCATTTTATGGAGAAATTCAAGGCTATAGCTTATAAAAATGGTCATTAATAAAAAAAAGATTATTTATAACAAAAAGGAAAAGATTATAACCTATAAATGATGACTATTATTCCAAGAAATCATTGTTGATGAGAAAGAGAATCTAGTAGACTATGAAAAATGCATATTTCTGAAAACAAATTTCAACAGAAATTGAAGGTTGTAGGCTATGCACAATGACCATGAATAAGAAAGATTCTTTACAATGAAAAAGAAAAGTGTATAGCCTATATATGATGTGCATTACTCCAAGAAATAATCATTGAAGAGAAAGAGAAAATTGTAGAGCATCAAAAAAGTTCTGCAACATTGAAAATGCCGTGGCTATAGCCTATAAAAGATTACCATTATTAAGAGTAAAAAATATGGATGAGAAACAGAAAATTGTAGGCTTTGAAAAATGCATATTACCGAAAATCATTTTGAAGCAGAAATTCAAAGCAACAACCTATAAAGTGACCATAAATAAGAAAAATTCTTTACAACTAAAAAAATAAAGCTACAACCTATAAATAATGAGCATCACTCCAAGAAATAAGTATTAATGAGAAAGTGAAAATTGTAGGCTATGAAAAAAAAATATTCCCGAAAATCATTTTTGAGCTGAAATTCAGGGTTATAGCTATGAAAAATGACTACTAATAAGAAAGTTTCTTTACAACGAAAAACACAAGGCTATAACTTATAAATGATGAGCATTACTCCACAAAATCAATTTTGATGAAATAGAGAAGGTTGTAGGCTATGAAAAATACAGATTTTTGAAAATTATTTTTGAATAAAAATTAAAGGCTATAACCTATAAAAAAAATGATCATTAATAAGAAAGTTTCTTTACAGAAAAAAAAAGAGACAAAGATATAGACTATAAATGATGGACATTACTCCAAGAAATCAGTTTTCATGAAATAGAGAAGGGGTCGTAGGCTATGAAAAATGTATATTTAGAAGAAGAAAAAAACACCATTTTTGAGCAGAAATGCAAGGCCATAGCATATGGAAAATGAGTATCAATAAAAAAAATTCTTTACAATGAAAACGTCAATGCTATATCCTATAAATGATGACCATTATTCCATAAAAAAATATGGATGAGAAAGAGAACATTGTAAGCTTTGGAAAATGAATATTTTTGAACCATTTTTATGCAAAAATTTAAGGTAGCTTATGAAAAATGACCATAAATAAAAATATTTATTTATAACGAAAAGGACAGGGATATAACCTATAAATGGTGACTATTATTCCAAGAAATCACTGTTGATGAGAAAGAGAAAGTTGTAGACTATGAAAAATGAGTATTTTCGACCAATTTTGAGCAGAAATTCAAGGCTATGAGCAGAGTGTTGCATATTTTCCATTATTTGGTGTCATATTTAATTATGATTTTATGTAAGGATTTTATGAGACTTATTTTTAGCTCATTTATGAAGTTTAGTTTATTTTAAAAGGTTTTCTTAATATAAAATGTTGTGTGTTTTCATAATTAGCACGTTAAGAGACTTTCGTAAGGGAATTAGTCTCTTGCCTACGAGGGGCGATTTTTGGGGTCATCAAAAAGAGTCCAAAAAGCTTAACCCTCTAGGTTAATCCCAAACTAATCCAATAAGAAACAACCAGGAAAGTCAACTCAGGATATATCACCTGTGAGTTGCAGAACCATTTAAGATAAACGTAAACATTTGTCTTATCCTATTTTCCTATAACGGCAAGTTAGTAACAACCCAAGATCAATGCTTACTGATTTGTTCCACATCATCTGGAATCACTAACCATCTTTATCTCAACTCCTCCCACTTGCCTATCTAAGCACATAGTCTCAGCACTACCAAGTATCTCTGGTTCACATACTATGAAATACTCATAAGGTCTGTGCTAACTTAAGGGTTGAAGTACCTTTGCAGGTGCAACCCGCCACCATCACTATACACAGAGAACAGCGTTTTTGCTCCCTCCATGAACTTCCTAACTATTCCATCGTGTTCCAGATAATCCCATTCCCTTCGAGATTATCTCAAAACACAGTCAATAATTCTTACAAAGTATTCATACTCTAACCAGACCAACTCCTTAGAAAAAGTGGGAGATTCATTTTTAGACATGGTATGACTTATCATATATGAGGTTTCAACAAGGTGGAAGAAAGGGTGAAGATTGGGTGGTTGTGAGTTGGGGGAAGAAGAATGAAGGAGATATGATTAGGTAAAATAGTCAAAATAAAAAATTCATTTCATTTCTATATCACCTTCAAGTAGTAAGAAGATTTACTACTAACTAGTAAGTACAACCTTAAGATAAAACGTTTTATTAGAAAGTAGTAGATAAAATAAAATTAAGCTAGTAATTAGCCAAATGAGAAATACTTGGGTTGCCATGGATGACCACTAAAGGGGGTGTACGTCTTGTGGGATTTTGGGGTTATTTGACTCAATTTGACAAACTCATCATTAGGTCAGGTCGATGTTTTTGGAAGGCAGACCTGACATGACTCAAGTCGACATCGGATCGAGCAGGTTTGGCCATCAAGTATTTTTTTTCTTGTCTGTATTGAGTTATTTTTGGACTATTTTTGAACTATATTTTTTTTTCCATCTGTATCTTTTTATAACAAAAATATATATATATATATATATATATATATATATTTCAAAAAACATTGTGGTATTATTATTATTATTATTATTAAAATAAATAAATAATTTTTTTTAAAAAGTTGGGACCCGACAAACCCACCCGACAAGTCTTTAATGATAAAATTGATTTAATGAATGACAATACCATTGCACTCATAGTGAAATTGCCTTGTCAAAATATGCATACCATCATTTAGCCAAACACAGAAATATGACGTGTTCCGACAACATAATAAAATGGGGGAATCAAATAATGAAAGCCTGATGGGATGTCTTTTTAAAAACGAAATCATGATATAGCTTCTGTTTTTCTACAGAAAAAAATTAGATGACAATGGATAAACATACCAACCTTTAATCATTTTTCAACTAAATTATCTCAATCCCGTACTCGGTGAAAATCCAAATACACAAGAAAAGACGTGGTACAGAGAAAGCGCGTAAATTCATTGCTAATTGAGTAATCCCACATACCAGAATTAACAATGTATTACACGCACTTAATGTCAGTGGCGAACAATTACAGTGCTTTGGCAGCTTCAAGGAAACGTTATAGTTTGTGTATCATAAAAAACATTCCATTTGTAAGTACTGGTTAAAAACATGGGTCTAAACAAACAGTTAGTAACAGTGTAAACATGATGTATCCAATAAAACACAAAATGGGTATACTGGAATATGACTTCAGGTACATAACATTAAACTTACAAAGCAAGAAAATCGTAAGAATATGCTCAATTCTGCATAATTATATATACAAGTGTACTTGCTAAATATGAGAATGTAGAAGCCTAAACACATAAAACTCATTCATCTCGAGTAGCAGGATCCATTCCAGTAGAAGGGCTATCAGCAAAATATTCTTGGTGCCTTACATTCACCCCATACTGTTCATAAAAGATAACAAGTGGATTAAATGTAAGGAAATGTCAGCATATCTGCACAATTAATGAAAAATGAATATCTTATCTCATTAATATTCTAGCTTAAACCAAACAGACCCTTAAAAATAAGTGCAATCGTTAGAGCCACTCCACTTCACACACACGCCCCTTAAACATTATCGGCCATCTCCTATCATTCATTTTTTTTTTTTTTTACATACATTACATTACCATATTATCATTTATCTATTGAAAACCTTTATGACCTCTCCTCTCACCAGTTTTCTAAACATTGCTCTGAAGTTTAAAAATGAACTATTCCCTTCATTTTATCTCAATTTCTATGAAATTGGATGTAAACATTCTCCACTACATAATATACTCTGTTAATCTGAAGTGTTAACCTCCTACATTAGCATACAATTCCTGGGTTGATGTCCAAAATGACTGAGGGACTGTGTAAACATAAATAATACCAACAACACACCGCAAGTCCTATGAGACCCATAAAGACGAGAGAGGAAACTCAGCACTCTAATCTAGAGAACAATTCTTACCTCGTGCAGTGCCTTCGTTAGGTCCTCCATGGCCAAAACTAGGCGCTTATCCTGTTACAGCAAAATGTAAGTACTAGAGACATACAAAGAGTGTGCGTAGACTGCAGACAAAATCAGATAAAGCTGTCAGAACCTTCTGCTGTCTGTCTCTCTTGTCTTTTGGAATTGTAGCTTGTCTTGCTTTGCAGTGCCTACAGTTAAAATCTAGTGACATCATCATCCCAGCAGAGGCATGCAAAAGAAAGGCAGAATAACTAAATGAGTAATAGCAATGCATTAGCCTATAGAAATATCGATGCACTTATGGATGAAAGAAGAATTTCATTAGTAAAAGAAGAAAATTACAAAAAGTAAGAGGATAAGAGATCCTCCATAAAGAGAAGGAATCATAAACCAAAATAAAAAAAGGAAGAGGAAAAAAAACATTATCAATGGAGTATAATTTTCCAATCTTTCTAAATTTCTGTGAGGGAAAATCCTCTAAAGAGATTGTAAACTTTAAACCAAACAAAAGATAAAAGCCTAAGCTTTTCCCACAAACCACGTTGCTATATTTCACAATTGTAAAACAGAGAAAAGCAATAACCTTAGACAAAGAAACAATACAGTCACCTACTATAATGCCCACAAGTGAGGGCGAGCTATGTCCTAGCTTCTTAGGGAGTAAAAGTCATACACATACTCAATATTAACATTTCTAACATGCTTTCTTCCTATGATACTGTGCTTTTTATCTTGATGGACCTTGAATTCCATTGAATAGTGTGTTGGACTCTTTTGTAATCCAATAAACTGCCTTGGATACACACTCATTAAAGAAACAAATATTCATCAGGTACTCGTCAACCTTTTGCCAAAAGTTAAATACTTATTGGGACAAAAATAAAATTTGGAGCATTTATAAACCGATATCTGCAGAAGAGTAATCTCCAAATTTATTGTTGTCATGCAGTGATTCCAAGGGTAAAATATATTACATAAACCAAAAGAAAAGGAGGACTAAATTTAAAACAGAAAAATTAACATACTGAAGCGCATCACCCGCAACTTCTGCAACAAACTTCTGAGTGGCAACGGCTACCAGTCTAGTCCTGAAGATAGTGATGACCATTCATAGTCAAGCAAACAATATATGAACAATAAATGCAGCAGATAAGAATCCAACTTATTTACCAAAAGAACCAGTCAACATTACTCCACGAAAATGAAAGGAATGTTGAACCCATAAAAAATTCAGAAGCACTTATTTTTAGCTTGACGAGAGGTCCCAGCACAACAATAAACAGAAAGAAAATCAAAAGAAATCTGATGAGTGGTTACTTCGTGCAAAGCATGAGTATTTGGGTTGGGATATTGCATTTGCTTGCATCTGCATGAGGAAACCCTAACCCCTATCTAATGAAACGACGTGTGTATGTGTGAGTGTGTGTGTGAAAATATCTAAATAAGAAATAAATAAATAAATGAATTTGGAATATTAAAGAAGTACCCACAATCGAACATCAGGAGATTGAAAGCCACTCTTGGCCAAGTAATGCTCCACCAACTCATCAGGTATCTGTTAACAACAAGAATAAGAAAGAGAAGGTTCAGCATAATATGAAGTACAAAGAAAGAGCTCACATCATGGCATAGATAACAGACGGGAATGAATGAAGGAAGAACGAAAGAAAGAAAGAGAAGAGAAGAGACGAGACAGTGGGAGTATAATCCATCAATGAAGCAAGGAAATCAGAGAGTGCAGCATCATCATCGTGCCTCCCTCCTTCACTTGACTGCGGGTTATGGTTCATTGTCACGTCGCCTACATGTCACCCAATTTTCATTACCATCATCAATCATACTTCTGATTAACAACAATTCAAAGAAATAAAATTAAATAAATAAATGAAAGATGTTTTTGTTGTTGTACATTAGGTTAGGGGTTTCATACCTATGACAATTCAGAATTGAGAATTCAGAAAAAAAGTACAAGAAGCCTCAAGTCTTAGCTCTCCTTCTTGCTCTCTCTATTACTTTCCTCATTACTAAGGTTTGCTTGCACAGCTGCACCCACTACCTCTCCCCCGTTTTTCTAATGCGAAGTTTATATATGCTTAGATAGACATTTAAATCAAAACATTCTCTTCTCTTCATCACTTTATCTTACAGTTCTTATGTCTTGATGATTATATTGAATCGTCGTTATCTTATGACAATTACTGTTGTACCCTTGTTTTCTATGCCAAATCTCAATCTTATTCTTTTTCTGCTCATCCCAGTTGTGTCAAGATGTGATGCTGTACATTTAATTTTTAGTTAAGTTTTTAAACCTTTTTTCTGATTTTGCAAACATCTTCTATTTGGCATTCAATGGATATCAGACTCAAAGCATGTAAGTGTCAGAACAGTTTCAACTGATTGCTAATTCTCTGGGCTTAAGTTGATGTTATCTAACCTTTACATTCTCCTTCATGGATGTGGTGGACAGGTTATAGTTCAGGCTATTTATAGGCCACATAAAATTTCTTTCTAATTAGATTGATCTAGTGGAATGTGGTAGGCTTGTATAAAGAAGCCTGAAGAGATTCTTATGAGTACAAGTAACATTCCACAATCAACTCATGTCATTACATTTTTGTTTTATGTTTGTTTTAATTCATCTTGATATTCATATATCAAATTTTACCGAAAACTTATCTATCGATTATTGCATAATGTTATGTATTTTAATTTTAACTCTCATTTGAACAACTATTATAATCTTCCTTCTCAATATGCAAGGTGAAGTTAATGCAGAAACTTAACTATTGGAATGGGGACATGTGTAGGAGGTATCTAGATCAATCTCGGAGGCTTCAAAGGGATCTATTGATGCTACGGGAGTTCCAATTAGTTTGGAAGTTTCTGCTTCAACATCTTCATACCAGATAAAAATGATGCTATAGTAATCCTTTGAGCTAAAACATTTCTATTATGTTGTATGTATATGCTTAGTTCAGCTTAAATGTTGGCCGTTTAAGCACATGTCAAAAAGTGTTGATGAGTTTCTCAAACACCTAGGTTATATAAATACTGACAATGTCATTCAATGGCCTTAAGTCTTCAAATTAAAGTTTCAGTACAAGTTAGTATCAAATTTCAGCGACGGATGCTTAAAACTCCAGTAAAAGTTAACCTTGGGTCTTTGAACGTTGTGTTTTTGCGGACAAAAATATTCAAAAACAATAAAATTAGAGGCATATTCAAGATTTCTAGGAAATTAAACACAGCAAATATATAACTAAACTAAAGAGAAAACATAGAATCATAGTCGAATTGAAATTACAGCATAATCAAAACCTCGAGGATCAAAAGCACAATATCAAAAGGTCCTGCACGCACAGATTTAAAACCTAAAAAAATAAAAGAGAGTAAAAGAAAAAGAAAAAAGTGGGTGATCTAGAGCAGAACAAAAGAGATAAGAAGCAAATAAAAAATACCAAGAGATTTGGAGAGTAGGCCGCGGGGAGTGTCTCGCCGAATCCGCTTCAGGTCGCCGGAGATCCGCCGCTAGTCGTAGTCGCAGTCGCAGAAACAGAGAAGGCAGAATGAAGGAGAAGGCTGGGTTTGAAAAGGGATAGGGTTTCAAAATTTAACGTAAAATCACAAAAATGCCCCCTTTCATATGTACAAAATTGGAAAATCCACCCAAATAAAACAGAAAATAGTTAATACCTACGATGAACTAATTTCAACCATTTTTATGGTAAAAGGAGTCACCAATAATTATTAAAAAAATAAAAAATTAATTTAAATTTATTCCTCTATAAAAAAATTATTTTTTAAAAAATAGAAGTCGATTTTAAATCGACTCCGGTAAGAATCCATTTAAATCGACTTCTATGTATTATATTTAAAATTGAATCTAAAAATAAAAGTGTATATTGTGTGTCAAGGTTTAGGTTTTTTGTACGAGGTAAAGAAAAGTAAGGTTTAATTTGTTTGATATGCTTTTTATGGATAACTTGTTATTTATTATGTCATTTTTTTTAAATTGTTAGTATAAATTGTTACTTTATGTTTTTTTAATACACCGTTTATTCTTTATTCATATTTAAACAAATTAGTCATAAGAAAATAACAAACTCAACGAAATTAATCACATAATAAAATAACATACATAAAGTAAAGTTACATTAAAGTTACACAAAATTACAAAATAATATACACAACTAAAATAATCTTAAGTTATCTATCATCGTGGTGTCGACCTCTAGGGACATGGAATTTTTCTCTTGTGTGGCATGTTAGGGTGCGCCTCGGACGACTGGAGTGACATGGATGCTGCTGCGGAGCTCCCCCTTGAGCCTCGTCATCACCTTGTGATGAGCCTAACGAAGGAGAAGCTGTCTCCTCAAAGGCACCAAGAAGATCCCTCTCCATGGCAATGGTGTCAAGGGGGAGTGCTAGGTCCAGCACCTGATGGGGGATGTCAGCAAGAAACGTCTAACCACCTCCACATCCTCCTCGGTGCCCAAGAAACGTCTAACCACCTTCACCCCCTCTGCCTTGCTTCATAGATTTATTAGGATGGTGCAACTGCATCGGTTGCAGGAGTCGCAGACCGAGCATTTTCTTTTCAGCACAGCGCATGCTGTTGCGCTACTTCCCCTTCAGCATACCAGGGCCAGCCTTCCTCCCATTCTCCAGACCAAGGGCCACGGATACTCTAAAAGAGCAACCATCTACCACCTTGCTATTTAGACTAACAATGGCAGCATTAGCTTCCACTCGAGAGAGGAACCTAACAAACACAAAAGGAGAGCTTCTATTGCATCTAGGTTTTTCTAGAAAGGAAAACATTTACAACTTCAAAGCGTGAAACTTGGTCACGGAGCCACTGCTATTTTCTTTTAGTTGCATCTTTATGCAACTTGAAAAAGTTGTTCAAACATTAAAACCACAAACAGTATTTATCATATTTTACATGTAAATCATAAAGGAACTTCTACATTTTTAAGAAATCTTGCAGAAGAAAAAAATCTTACAAAAATATCTTTTTGAAAACTCATCCACACCAGCACTCAAAGCTGTTTAAAGAAAAGCCATTAAGCCGCAAGAGTAGTTAAGACGGAGGATACAATATGCAGAGATCCAGTGATGACAATAATACCCTTTTGATCCGCTCTGCTGATGAGAGTATTATTTGCAGTTCTCAAACTACCCTTTAAAGATGACTCAGTAACCAAGATAGTCTTACCATCACCAAAACTGCTTTTAGAGCTTACTGGTCGATACTTTAATAGTTCTTTGAATTCTACCATTCCATCGTGAACAATCCCAACGCCAAGCTCTTCGGAAGCTTGAATCCAAGACTCTCTCAACAAAGAAGCCGGAGTAATCCGAGTTACACTTCCAGCAATAGCAGCTTCAGTCAAAATAACAGTCTCCACATGTGCCCCTGAACAAAAGCAGATGCCGCCATATTTAGATTTTAGACCTGTAATTTCACACTAGTTTTATAGAGTACATTTGCATTTCAGAGTATTACAAGACCCAAGATGATCAATTTGAAACAGCACCAAAAAACAGCAATACATAGAGTATGATGTGCCCAAAAAATGTCTAGTTTATTGGCTAAAGCAGTTTTGCAATGATGGCATTATAGGCATGCACGATAATTTAGAAATCTGAGGGGCCAAACGAGCTGCTTGATATTTTATGGCCACAGTTGTTAACAAAACTTTCTCATAATTAAAAGGTTGATTTTCACTTCCTAATGCTCCCCACTCCATGTAAGTCTCATTTAACAGAAAATCTGACATGATATTTGAATAAAATTATTAACATAAAATGATTAACTTTTACCAGAGAGAACCTGTCTAGCAAAACCCACATGATCTTTGTCACTCGCCATTGCAACAATAAAAGTCAACGCAGCCTCCGGAAATGCCATCCTTATTGTGTTCATCAGTGCTTTTGCAGACTCTTTTGTGTGGGCTACAGAATATATCCCAAATACTAATTACAACTGCTGTACTTGCGAATTTGTGGCACGAGCCAAAAAATTCTTATTGCCTCCCACAATACCATCAAACAGTTTATAACTATTTTCTCCCAAAAGAGCAGGACCACATAAAATATTAAGGATGTGTTCAGTCTGGAAAATTCAAGAAAGGTATCCAAATTGATTCTTTTTTTTCTTTTCTTTTTGTTATAGAAAATCCACAGGATTTCTATAAATTTTCCAGTCTGAACACATCCAAGTTTTGTTGAAACCAATATCAAGTCACCAGCTAATCCCATGCTACTAATCAGAGAAGTCAGAGGAATACCTCCATCAAGCAGTATTGTTGCTCCAGTAAGTCCTAATATCTCAGCTTCTATAGATGTTAGGAACTGACTCCTTCCAAGGAGGTATGTATGCTCTAACCCAGACTTAATAGATTCATCAGAAATTTTCCATCCTAATCAACAATTAAACAAAGAGAAAGTGAATGGTAAGTCAAATCACAAAAACAATAATCAAGGAGTTTCATTAAGGTTGTCATATGAGAAAGAATGGAGTCATGGACAAACAGAAAAATACTAAAAGCAATTATATTAGAGCAGTCAATAAACTTGAAGCAATGTCTGCACAAAAATGAAGGATACACTGTACCACAGCACACTTGAGTATTCAAGTCAAATAAACAGCCTTTAAATTTAGTGTAAGGCCAAGCTGAAGTCACAAAATTTGTACCTAAATTACGAAGACAGAGTGCCACACAAGTAGCAGTTGCTGCATTTTGAAGTTGGTGACTTCCTAGCATTTGCAGCTTCACATCATGTAACTTACAGGACTACATGAATAGCTAGACTGTTAAGTTGTCCAGAGAACTTTTAAAAGATCAACAATTAATAACTAGAAAGAAAACCTGTTAAAATAGCATACCATGATGGTAGAGAAACAGGGTGCACTCAAATGATTTTTCAACATTCAAAAGATGTGACGCAATAAGACATGAGATAAACGACACACAAAATACCATTGCAAACAAATGAGGGCAGAAATAATTAGGATCTTGCACAGAACACAGGAGAAAGTAGAAATAGAGTTCGAAATAATGTTTTTTTAGTATATTATTATCATATCCTCTTCAACTTTAATTAGTAGTCCCCTAGGGTCATTCTGATTTTGTCCACTAAAGCAGATAAAAGATTTTGGTCTCTGGATCCCTCTCTGGAGTGTTTACTTGCTAATCTCATTTTTATTTCCTAACTCATCCCTTCTACCTTGATAAACACATTCAGAACTCCAAAGCTCCCTTCAACGTTAGATCCTTCATTTGGACAGTTTTGCTTAGTAGAATACCAATGACATGTTGCAGATTCAAAGGCCACATAATGCTAGTTACCTTAATGTGTGTGTTATGCGTAGGGTGGCCAATTCAAAATCAGTTTCATACCTGCTTTTGCATTGTCCTATAGCTAACTTTTTATGAAGTACTTTGTTTGGTAATGGTGAATTTTGGGTATGTCCGGCAACCTGATATCAATTTCTATTGACAAGTTTTCCTAGTTTTGGTACAAGGAAGGACTCAAAATCTGTGGCATTGTGCTATATATGTCACTATTTGGAGTATTTGGTCGGACTATAATTCTATCACCTTTTATTACAACTGGCTCAGAGAGAGAGACAAAAAAATTGTGGGACAATATTAGGGGTTTGGCCTCAATTTGGTGTAAAGCACACAATATTTTTAGAGAAATTTCTGTTAGGAACCCAGTAATCAGTGAGGAGACATTGAAGTTCTACTTCATTATAGTATTTTCTCTAATTGTTTTTGTTTTTGCAAAGATATTCTCCTGTCCTACCATCTTCTTGTATACTCCCTATCTTCATCTCAGCAAAATTCTTCTTTCATCCCAAAAAAAAAAAAGAAAAATCACAATTAAAAGCTGTATGATACACAGGAACTCAAAAAAGAAAGCTTTTAAGGTAAACAATTAGCAACACATGCGATAATACACTGATAGAATGTGTCAGTTCTAATGTACGTTAATTCTAAAATTGCACCCCATGTCTATAAGATGTATCCAAAGTAATTTGATGCCAGAAGGCATTCATAAGCAGGCCACCTCCAAGGGCGTCCCATGTACTTGATTATCTAATAAACATTGAATTTTTGATAGCTACAGAATACAAATTCATACCAGTTTCAAGTCTTTCACAACTTGTATCACTATGTCACAAATTTGGCAAGGCCTGCCATTGAGCATTATGAAACTTTTTGCAGTACATTGATTCCCAGCATCAGATGCTGACACAACGGGTGAGTTCATGGATACTGCTTTGTCACGAATAATGCACTCAATATGAGGAAGAAATGGTCCACCCAGCACTAACTGAAAGGCATTCCTTTGGTCAGCAAAAATGAAAGGGAAAAATAATTGAGTCCATCAAAGTGATAAAAGTTTAAAGAACAATGTAATGTACACCCAAAAAAAAAAAAAGAATAAAGTTTTACTATGTTGTCCTTTTTAGTATGATGAATGAAAATCCAAAATTTGAATATACAAAAACAAAAAATCTAAATCCATAGAAGACATGTCCAATCCATCCTTTAAAAAAAAATCTTGTAGGTGTCACACCACCAAAGCTTGCATGTTTAGCCGTTTAGCTAACATTTTAGGGTACCTTTGTCCCAGAAAATGTTACTAGACTCGAAATTAACACAATATAAAAGAATATTTCACATACCACTATTTTCAAAGGACAAATCATATCAATGCAGCTAATATTATATCTTGTCATGTACATAAGAATTGGATTGTATCTATGTCAATAGTCAATTTACTCGGTAATGTTTGCATTGTTACTTATGTCCAAAAGAAGTGGACCACATATCGTGTCAATTTCTGACATGAAATTAATAAGAGAATGGGATCTAGAGAGAGAAACACCTAACTGGGCAATCTTGTTTTATGATTCCAGCCTTTGCCATTGCAATAGTTTCCAAAGAACCCCCAAGAGCTGCCAAATGCTCCTCACCAACAGTGGTTATGACCGATGCAGCAAGTCCAGAGCTGGATATAATATTTGTTGCATCACGTGAACCCCCCAACCCAGCCTGTCAAATTAAATAAAAATATAATATTAGGATCTTGGCCATCTCACAATTTCAGGTTTAAATTGTAAAAAAGAAAAGGCCAATATTAACAATAAGTCAATAACCACTACAAGCCCCATCTCGCTAGATTGGGCCAGGGAAAAACAATATTAACTTATAAAGGTTTTTTGTTTTGAGCATGTGCGTGTGGGGCGGGGCCATAAAAGCAGCAAAATCAGAATAATCACTGGATAACAGGTCTGCATGAAACTGTTACTAGATGAAGGAAATATATCATTTACCTCAACGACAGCAATGTCAATGTTCTCTTCAGAAAATAGGATGAACGCCATTGTAGTGAAAACCTGAAACATTTCTCCATCAGTGATAAAAGTTATCAAATAAAAATGTTGGTGAAGTGCATAATTTCTGGCACATTAAGTAGCCATGTTAAACAACAGAGTAAACAAATAAGCAAATACAAAATATCCACCTGGATTACAGTAGAGTGCTATCGCAGAAACATCAAATAATGGAACATTAACTTGAAGCAATATTTCATCATAAAACCAAATAATCATACATTAACTTGCAGCAAAAATTTATTGTAATAATGCTGATCAATAACAAGAAATAAATGCAACAGTCTTGAAAAGAACAAACAGGGAGCAAATCATGATCAGAAAAATAACTCAAGTTTCCAAGACAATTTGTTTACAGTATTCGAATGTTGACTAGATTCACTATACAATACCTCAAAATGGCTTATGCAACCATTTTCCTCTCTCATTGCATGGTCCAGATCCTGCTTGATCCTATGAAAAAGATTAGTCAACAATTTTGGTGAGACAGGATCACCAGATCTTCCTACCAAAATGCGTTCCCTGATAGTCAGGATATGTGGACTGCTTGAGAAAAACAAAGCCTGTCGTCAATGATATACAGATTGTAAAAGCTATGGTCTAAGTTGAAATTGCAAGCATCTGTAGATATATCAAAGTAAAGCCTGTTTAAATGATGAAGAAACTATACCTAGTATAACAACCAACAGAATAACCTTCTTCCCTCAGAACATTAGATATAAACGCAGCTGTTGACCCCTTTCCCTTTGTCCCAGCAATATGAACAGCCTACAATTGGATTAAACTAGTCAATAAACAATTATTATTTACTTTGACTGCATTAACTTGAGTAGTGCTAAAGACAAGCAAAAACCCAAAACATGTTCTTTGAGGATTAATTTGGGTCCCCTTCAAACTATAGGTCAAAATGAAGAGATAAACTTTGAATTAGAAGAAACATATGAAAAACTCATCCACAAATTTTTCAAACGTATAACCACCAAAAAGGAAATTCCAACATAAGCAGAATATAAATTTCAGACCAACAACAACAACATAGCTTTATCCCACTATGTGTGGGATCCGCTACATGGATCACGCGAAGTGCCCTGTCAGGGGCCATGTAAATTTCAGACTAAGTTAAAGCAAAATCTGGAACAAGCCCTGGGTGTAAAATGTCAGCCTTCCAAAGTTGCGGACTTGAAACTTGAAAGCCAACTGATAAGTATTTCCTTATAATTCATTTAGTATTTCCTTTTTCCCTCTTTCCAATTTACATATATGAACAAATTAGTTGTTACTTGTTACTACCATATATTATGCAAAAGTAAAAAGGGGAAAAATATAGGGAAGAATCAAACCTTGAAGTTGGACTGAGGATTACCAAAACGCTCTAAGAGGCGTCTCATTCTGCCAAGATCAAACCCATCATGCGAGTCAGTGCCTGCCCCTGTAGGAACCCCTGATTTCTCGTAGTTTTTCAGTGAATCAATGTAATCCAGCAGGTCTTTCATTCCGGGATCTTCTCGGCCGGAACATAGGGTTCGCATGGCACCCATTTGCCTTGTGACTCCTCTGTGTGCAGAGTGCAGAAATGTTTTGTTACGGAAAAGCATGAGGTTTCCACTGGGAACTGCGAGCATAATGATGAGGTCGGTTAGGCCAAAGAGGAAGAAAACAGAAGCAAGAGAGGAGCCATCTGCCTCCAAGCTTGATGGTAACCAGTAGTAACCCGTTCGTTCCGAAATACAACCTAGTTCTAAACTAACGTGTTAAGAGAGCTGAAATAGAATAGGTGGTGTCGTTGAGGAGCTTGCAGAGGGAGGAGGGGAGGAAAGAGTTGAGCGAGAGAGATGATAGATTGGGAAATTGGGGACTTTTTGAAATTAGGATTTTTTCTTTTTTTGTTTTTATTTTAAGAAATGTGTTGGATGATGTGGGTAGTGGGTTAGGTCATGGGTGATTGGGTATATGAAAATTAAAAGATAGTGTAGGAAATTGAAATTAAAATAAAAATTGTCAATAATAAGGGTGTGGATAGAAAATAGCGTCAATAACCCCACCCCATAAAATACGTTAAAGTTTTTAATATTTTTAATGCATCAAGAACTTTAAATTTTTGTTTTTTTAATTCATATTTTCTTCTTATTCATTTCTTAACGAGTACTCTTAAGAAATACAACTCATTTTTTAATAAGTGCTCTTATTCATTCCGTAGCTATTTATTTGGTGCAGTAATTCAAGATATTCAAGACTGGATGGGAGAGATTGGTAGCTTCGCATCTCTCATGTTCTTCGTGAGGCAAATAGTTGTGTTGATTTCTTGGCTAAGGAGGGTTCTATTACTAAGGAGAGCTTCACTCTCATTGAGCTTCTATCTCAAGTGCTATAGGATTTGTTGTGTGCGGATTTTATGAGCACAATCTTTGTTAGGACTTGGCCTCTTGCTTTTTTATTTTTGTGTTGTGCTAAAAATAGAGTACTCTTAAGAAATTAGATAGATTGAAAAGTTGGCAATCCATCATATCAATTCACAAAAAAACACATATTTACCCTAGTAATCCATTTCATTGAATTAGCTCACTTAACAGAGGATGTAAGATTTTGGGTAAATACCCTATTAGGTCATTAACATTTGATTCGATATCCCATTTAGTCACTAATATAAATAAAGTGCCAACAAAGTCCTCAACATTTTATGTCGTTGCCCTCGTTAGTCCTTCTATCCATAAACTCACTAACTTCATCCTTAACTCCATTTATTCACTCATTTCTTCTTTCTCTCCACCAAGTCTGCTTCCTCCTTCTCTTCATCTTCCTCTCCCACACCTTCGCCACCATAGATACCTCCACTTTCATCATGGCCATTGTCACAGCGTTATCAATCCCCTCCCTTGCTTCCTCCTTCTCTTCCTCTTCCTCTCCTCCACCTTTGCCACTGATTTGTGTTGTGACCAACATAATTGCAACATCTAGATCTGGCGCATTACCGTCAACTGCCACATTCTCCTCTTCCTCAAAGCTAGTTTCACCATTGTTTGTTAGTGTTGTTGCCACCAGTTGTTGGTTAGTTGCCTTTTGCAATTTTCCATTGTGGCCATTAATGGCAATGGTGACTTGTGGTTGTGTGGTTAATGATGAGGTCGCAATGAGGACTAACAAGGGAAACAACGGAAAATATTAGGGACCAAATAAAGCATCGAATATTATATTAGAGATCAAATAAGGTACCAAGTAAAATTTCAAGGACCTGCCATAAAATTTTCTTGGGACAAAATAGAACAAAATCTAGGGTTCTTGGGATTCTTCAATTTCTAGGTTTGGGTTCTAAATCTAAGGTTGTGGCAATGAGTTTCAAGTGACGACCTATGGGGTGGGGGTGGCCGTGAGGAGTCGGGGGAAAAGTAAAAGAATAGTTGTTGTTGGTTGCAAGGTTGATGGAGATAGTGGTTTGCAGTTGTTGTGAGGGAGATGGTGGCTTTCACTAGTGATAGGTGGTGAAGGAAGTGGTTGTGATGGTGGGAACTAAGAGCAACGACAAAAAATGTTAGAGACCAAATAGGACATTTATTTTATGCAAAACAATGTCATTTTGTGGACAAACAGTCTGTTAACTATTACATCATCCTTTGTCATTAAATATATGGACGAAATAACTAACAAGTGTAATGACTCATAATGTTAGGACTTGATTGATAATTTTTTATATTAAAAATCAAATAGGGTGCTATGTCAGATATCAGGAACGTATTTACCCTAAAATTTTGTCCGCATAAAACAACCACCTTATTGGTTAAGGTGAATTAACGGGTGCCCTTGTGTCACCGCACTCTCACTAACCCTATGGTTTGATGGAAATCAGGTGGAAAAAAATGAGTACAAAAGGATGTTAAACAAATATAAATAAGTTATGTATAAGTTAAGCATTTTCAAATTTACCTATCTGAATTTTTACATCGATTCCTTAATTTATGACATTGTTAAGTACCTCAATTAATTTATTTTTGTCGTCCACCAGCAATATTGTCTGGAATTGATTTGGAAGTTTATACTATTCATTCCATCTAATTCTCACATTAGATGATAATAAGCCAACATGGTCTGAGATAAATATACAATTTAGGCTTTATGTTACTTATTTAAGAAAAGTGCGTAAATGTGCTCACTTGATTTGGGAATTGAATAAAATAGATATAAAAATTTGATACAACTTTAATCCTAAAATATATGACATCACTTTAATCGATTGCACCGAGACAATATATTCAAGTGAAAGCGACATTATCATATAATGGAGAGCTCTCCGATGGCATCATCACTCAAGTGCACATCCATGTTGGAAGTTCAAATTAATCACACAACTTGCAAACGTCAATGAACTTCTGTACTGCATTATGGTATTGGGTTCCCTGTATTTCGGACAGGCACAGAACGTTCATGTTAGAAAGGTTGCTACATCATCATATGCATCCATATTCCATATATTTAGAAGGAAAATGGTAGGATTGGTAGCTGTACATTACCATTTTACACCCCTCACACCAGTGGATATGCAATGTGATGGATGGAAACAATGTAGGACAAATAGGATTAACTTATCAGATGCTGAAAAGTGAAAACTGTGCAAATGTGATGTTGAATAAGTGTGGATGCCACATTATTCTATATATAATGCCATAATAACCAGTGTTAAGAAAAATTCTCTACCCTTTTCCATTTTTCTTAGTCCAACAAACAACTGAGAAACATATATCATGTTGAGCATAGACAAATAAGGAGCTTCGGTTTGGCTTCTGATTATCCTTCCAAAGGGAAGTATGCTCTATCAGTAGCAAAGGTGTCTGACTCATAATCTCATAGAAACTCAGTCAGAATATGTCAAAAATCAAGCATAGAAGCTACTGCTCAACCAACCAGGGATACATGTCAACAAAACATGTAAAGCAAGACAGTATTGTCCATGACGACAGCCAAATAGCTCAAGTATCAAAGATAGAAATGTCGTGTGATCGCAATTCCAGAAAAACACGTCCAATGAAAGATAAAATGATCAAGTAACGTTCGATAGCAAGTTGCAAAACAAATTGAACTGGTAAACAGTACCTCCCAATAAAGTTGGTGGCAGTCCATGCACTGCCAAAACTCTAAATTCTTGTCAAATAAGCAATTTGGAATTCTTTGAAAACCCTTTGCAGCTTCAATAGCCTCTTCAGTTGACAGCGGCTTCTGAATAAATCTACCATTGCATTTTGTGCACCTTGACATCAGCTGATCCTCACTAATTTTTAGTTGAAAAGTCTCAATAACCTGAAACACTTCAATTTTAGCCTTTGTGACACCATGCCATCAGTTTGCTCAAGCTAGACATGCTTAATAATTTCTCTATCTGCTTAGCTGTAGTCTAAGGAGCAACCGACCATCCCAACAAAGCAAAGAGAACCTTTCAGGTTATTCAGGGATGCAACTTCAAAATCCATTCACTATACTCAATTCCAACATGAGCACTTTTGCATTTCCATAGAAGTTCACATACTAAAGTTATACAATTTAACTGTTTACGTTCAAAGAGAACGTTTATCAATCTCTTTATGTTAATAATTAAAGTACACTGACATACCTCGAGTAGCTGTTCATTTTTTAGAAGAGTCTTCACTTTATATATTTGGTCTTTTATTAGATACTCATATCTTAGCAACTTGGCATCTCGTGTCAAAAGTACTCTCTTCTCTTTCTGAGCTTGCTCTATCAAATCCCTGAGTATAAATGAAAGTAACATTTCACCCCAAAAGAAAGAATCAAACCAGCTGTCAAAAGAACAACAATGTGATTAAAGTAGAATCAACAATCAGAAGATAATAAAAATGACACATATGGTATTTACAACCTTGGTTCAGGCTTCTTTGAATAGGGAATTGCAGCATCTATCCCAACACATCGTAAATGTTTTGCCAAGCCTTCAACCTGAGTAAATTACTTACCAGATTCATATTCATTTTATAAATACTAATCATTTTTTTGGATTAAAAGTTTCAATAAAAATATAAAAATAAAAGTAAAAATACAAGTCCAGAAAAGGGATGCAGATGATGACTGGTAATGAAGCCTCATCGTCTGAATTCCATAGGTGATTGGAATTTTATTATATACATAATAAATCTAAACAGTTAAATCTCCTAAATTGGAATAAAGGGGACATCAAATAATTATAGTTAAGATGCTTACCATAACATCACAAAGGAACTTTGGAAATCCATCTCCCCCAACTGATGCATCCCAAGGTGAGGTACCTTGCCACTCATCAAATTTCTCTAGATGTTTTTCTTTGTTAATCCCATTAATTGGTGACCGCTTTTTCCCTTTCTTTTTTGAGGTTTTGGGTTTCTTGTCTGACTCCTTTAGCAAAATTCTATCACCATATTTTTTCACAACCTTCAACATAAATTCATCCATTGGAATCGTAACCCTACACAATGACTTTTGAATAATTGCCCCAGCCGAAGGTGTCACCTGAGCAAAATCAGAACAAGCAGTGGCTTGGACAACTGCTAAAGCTTCACAAATTTGTTTTCGGAGGACTTTATCACTCGAATTATGCCTTAGAAAAAGCTCTTCCAACCCGATATTTGTATCAGCATTGGAAGATTCAATTGTCTTGAGATCAAAGTCTCCTGCAGCGACAATTTCAAAAAATGTGATTAAAAAAAAATTCTCTATATCCTCATCACATGGATGAAAATGAATATATTCAGTAATCTAAAGGTAAGATCACAACATATAAAGAAAAAGTTTTCATATTTATCTTTGTGTATGCATAAGAAATAAAATCTACCATATGAAATGTGTAGGTTTTTCGAGCTATCTTTGGTCAAATTAGAATATTAATTTGATCTTCTATCAGTATCCAATATTTAAAAAGCCAACAAAATGTTGTAGAGATGACAATCTTGTGTTGAATGAGCAAACACACCAGACTAGACAGGATTAGGAATGAATGCATTAGAAAGAAAATAAAGGTAGCACCTATTACAGAAAAGATATTAGAATGTTGTCTTACGTGATTTGTTCATGAGCAAAGAGGGCTTATTAGAAGTCCCAGAAAGGAGATAAGATTAAATATTAAATAAAGGATAGTAGCCTAATAGCCAGAGGTGGAGGGACATGAAAAAAAAAATTATTGGCAAAACCATTAAAGAATATTTAAACTTTAGTGGTTTGACTATAGACAGTTCACAACAGAACAAGATAAGTATATAACAATATATGATCCAAGTAGCCGACCCCACCTTGTGGAAAAAGGCTTGGTTGTTTTAGTACTAGTATACAATATTTTTACAAGTGATAAATAAGGCAAAACTGGCAGATAAACCCTCAAAAAAATAAAGTATCTGCCTATCTTTTGTATTCCTCTTCCGTTTTACTTTAACTGAGTATTTCAAGATAAAAATTTTATAGGATTGTTTCCACTGTGTGCTTTGCTATAATCTGCTTTGTTCTACAGTTGAAACTGACACAACTATGAGATTTTTGTACATATTGAATGATAAATAACTCAATTAGCCATAAATGGTTTACTCCACGGATGCTACACAATTTCTGAGCATTTCATGCAACAATACTATGCTGCATGACCAAGGCAAGTCAAGCATTCCTAACTAACTACCCTCCTGGATACGTTTTTATTGGAGGGGAAAAAAACTAAGAACCATCATGAAATGTTTGATATTAAGTATTTTAGGCCAAATCATGCTCTGAACATGTCATAACGCTTTGGCCAATACAATTTTAACTAGAGGGATTAAATGGAAAGGGAGGAAATTAGGGGAGAGCTTCAGAATAACATGAGACAAGTTCATACCAAATTTTTGCACTAGATACAAGCCACTAACACATAGTAATACTACTAAAAAAAGGTGATCCAGTGCACAAGATTCCCACCTCATGGAATCTAGTGAGGGTATATATATATGCGTGTGTGTGTGTGTGTGTGTGTGTGCAGAGAAGATGACATTGCTGCAAGTAAAATTGAAGGCAGACACTTAATTAAAGGGGTCCACCCTAGGAAAAATGGACAGCCTACACTGGATCACATCCCAACTAAATGATTGTGAGAGTGAGTTAGGATTTCCATCATAACTGATTGTGACAGTTAGCAGGATTTATGTTTATAGAAAATGAAGTCGAGAAAAGTATTCAATGAAAGAGTTAGAAGGAATTGAGAGTTCAGGGTCTCTTGAAAACCCTAAGGCTAGTTGTATCTCTTCATCATCTACCTCCAACTCACGCTGATCTGAGGGATGCCATTGAATAGTACATGGCACAGAACATTATTTTTTTCTCTGTTTCTTGCCCCATTCCTCTGTTTTTTGCAACATTTTATCAAATAAAGTGACAAAATATCCCATTTAAAAGCAAAACAAAATTTTGAGTACTTCAATGAAAGAAATATAGCACAATGACAGGCTTGACATTTGTGCATAGTTTGTAATGACAGGCTTGACATTTGTGCATAGTTTGTGGTATAAAGTTATGAAGCATTACAAACCTTCATTGGCAACATTTGCCTCGAAGACCTTAAATATTTCAAGCAAGCAATGAGCATCCATAGCTGCATATGTTATCTGCTCTTCAGTAAGTGGACGAAGTGACCAATCACTACATTGGAGTTCCTAAAGCAGATATGAGTTTGGTTAACAACTTACAGTAATCAAAAATGCCATTTGGACCAAGTCCATAAACCCGAAATTCCAAGGGAACAAAACAGATCCTTGTACGACATAGAGGTTCCCCTTCATGTCTTATTACAGACATCCATTTTCTATTAAAATACAAAAAGATGTAGACAGCAATATCTTTCTATTGTATTCAGCTCAATCCTATTATTGATTTTGAGCCTTCGATAATCATACTATTGGTAACTTGCAGTATTTGTTTTGTGAACATAGAAACTGATATCTTCAGAAATCATATTGCATAGATAAGATATTCTGATTGATATAATCCTGCAAATAGAAGAACAAACATGGTTTCTTCTTAGAGAGCATATAAACACCAATTTAAAAGAAATAATTTAAGATGCACCCATCACTTCTAACTAAAGACAACTACAGAAGATTAGTTCCAGTAGAATTAAAACTAGTCCACTGATCAGTAAAACTAATATTCTTCGGCTCATGATTATTCTGAAATTGACAATTGATACCACATCCTTTTTACTGAATCAAACAACTGACGAATGGGCTTGCATGATTAGACTACAGCATTATAGAGTCAGAACACATTCTTGACAATCAGTCTACTACCCACAGTTGCAAGCACATAATTTTGACACAAATATGATATGATATCCAACAACTGATTACTAGTAGGGAGATATACAATCATTCATGAGTTCTAGACCTATCTACTCAAGCTCTGAATATGATTTGTTCTTAATGTGGTATTAAATCTTCTATTACCCCTTGGTAAGTACTTGGATGCTTGCTCACAGTCACAACTGCACTTCATAGTTAAATTAAATTTCATTGTATGCTAACAGTGAACCTACACCATTGTCCATGCTTTCAACCCCAATTGACTCTTGTGTAAGGGGGCATGACAACAATTTAACAACATTCTTAACAAATTCATAGTTTTAGGGTATTGATTCATAACAAATTCAAATATAGCCTTTACCAAATACCAATGGATGACCTCAGATAATCTCATTCCCTCTTCTAATCAACCCGAAAACAAGATGTAGGAAGAAGAATATGGAACAATTAGCTTCCAGCAGTGCAGTAGTGCAGCATAGATTTGTCTTTTATTTATTTATTTTCCGTTTTAAAGGGGAAGACTACAGAAGATATGGATGGCATAATGGAATCTATAAAAGATATGGATGGCATAATGGAATAGCTTAATTGCCACTAATACCGGAAATACAACTTCCCAAATACAGACAGATAATAAGTAAGCCTTCAAATTCGTCTCCAACGTTGGCAATGTCGGTAAAGTTCATTCCCAAACTTTGGAAAATAGCAAATTCGTCCCCCTTCCGTGCGCATCAAATTCGTCCCTAGCGTCAAGGACCCAGGGACAAATTTGATGTATGAATGCCGACTTAGGAACGAATTTACTATTTTCCAAAGCTCGGGGACGACCTTGGCCGATGTTGGCAACGTTGGGACAAATACTAGACGGATAACTCATTTGACCTACAAGAAATAATTACACACAATGATTATGCAATCTATTCAAACATCAAAGTTGCACATAGACAAATGCTGAACTACAACTTATTCACGACTACGAATTCTCCAAGCTTCAACGACTCTGGTTATCTTCTGAATTCACACAGACATACAATACATGCAAAAAGTTGAGTAGCATATGGAACAAACCTTAGAGAGAGGAAAACCCAACACTTCTGCGCATATATTTGACAAACTCTTACTTTGCTTAGGTGCATTCCTTCCAAGTTTCTTATGGTGCAGATGATTGTACACACTCGTGATATCCAAATACGGCTCAACCTGTCCACAATTCACCACAAATCAACATAACCTTTTTTTGTTCTGAGAAAATTTCGAAGAAGTAACTTTCCTACATTTTCTCCGGAGCCAAACAAAGCGATTGCGGCTCACCTTGTCGAAACCGGGATCGCAGTCCTGGGAACAGAAAGTAGAGGACAAGTATATCAAATCTTGCTTGAATCTGAATCCGAGTTTCAAGATATCAGGGGATTCGAGCATCTCCCGCAGCGGCTCCCATAGCGAAGAGAGCGGGAGGGATAAGAGGTCCAGAAGGAACACCGCCAACTCAGATGATTCCGAGTCGCCGCCGCCGAGTTGGCAGGCGATTTGGAGCAGCGAAACGATGGGGAACGATGTTTGGTGGGCTCGAACGGGTTTCCACTCGGCGTCGAGGCCGACGAGTGAGGACCGAGTCAAGGCGCTATTCAGGAGAGTGAACTCGGGCGAGTCGGTGGAGGAAACTAGGTGGATTCTGAAAGGCTTCTTCTGGTTTTGGGGATCCATGGAAAGAGTGCAGTTAGTTCCGTTCCGTGCATTCAATATTTGAATAGGTGATTATTAATTATCTACCAATATTTCATCTTTCTATCCATCTCTCATGCATGAATCGCATTTCCTCAACTAACAATATAAAAAATATTATGAAGAATTACCATTTAAATTTGAGAAAGATCAACTACATTTTTTTTTTCATTTAAGGAGAATGATAAAAAAAATTATTAACACTCAATAATCTTATTTAACTTGTTATACCAAATTTAATTAAGGTAGCTAAGAGCTTATTTGAACTTACCTTTTAAGGGCCACATTGTAAAATTTCATTAGAAAATACCTACTTTAAGTGTGAAATGGAATTGGCCAAAAGTGACCCATTCAAAGCTTAGGGATGAGTAAAAAGTGGCATCAAGTTGTAAGAGACTTTGAAGAAAATTTGATGGAAGCAATACATTCTCATTGAGTTAAAATTCTCATTGGGGTGACCAAGAGTATAAGTATTAGATTGTCAACATTAAATGTACTAAAGGCGAGTCAAAAAAAAACTTAGCATTTTTTGGATCAAAATGGTCACACATACAACCATGTAGGAGCAAGACATATGAAGGTTTAAATTCGAAGAAGTTATTTGGAGCCGTAAAATGGTTACATATGCCAACCTATCAATCATGCAAAGAGCCTAGTTTCTTGATAAATAGGCATGATGGATGTAGTTAAAACACAGATTTCACACTTGTAACACATATTACTCACTCAAGTGGCCACGACGCATGTAAACAGAGGAAATCAAGTAACTTCTCATTTCCTTTGCTTTTTGTTCTTTCATCTCATAGGATTAGTCTACATTCTTTAAATTTCGTTACTTTCTCTTTGTAAATTTAAGCATTTTGTATCAAGTTTCCATTAAGCAAAGTTGTTCATTATTTCAGTTCCTAATGAATACTTTGATTACTTTCATGTCTAATGTTGGTTCTGAGTTCTTAATTTTGTGATAAACATATTTTCAACAAACTCATTCTTGGTTGAAAGCTCATTCAACAAAGGGAATTTAGTTTGATTCTTCAAATTGAGATTTTGAACCATATTTTATAGTTAAAGGTCATTAATTTGTTGTCAACCAAAAATCTCATATCACAAATATCAAAATTAGGAATTATTGGGAGAAAGACATGGGAGAAAGAAAGTAATACGACAACCAATCACTTTGCTCCAAGTCTATTTAGGCAATTTAATTTCTGGCAATTTGTCAGGATTAAGCATTTTCCCTAATAAAAATAACCTATTTTTAATAATTTACTTCTAATCAATGCCGTTGATCATTACCCGGAAAAAAATTGCATTACCAAAAAATAACAATGTCGTTGATTTTTTTAACCGTAATTAATCTCAACTTTTATGTTAATTACTAATACAATAATTTAATTTTAACCATTAATTCATAATTCTAGTCAAAGAATTATTATAACTAAATGATATTGTTATCAAGTGCTAATAATTTTTTGGTCATTCTTCCTAAATAAAATTGTAATTAGACATTTTTAATAATTTAAATGTTATTGATCATTTTTCTTGATTAACTTGTTCTTAGTAATAATTTTCCCAACTCCAAAACCATTACATCAGGACTATTTATGGCTTTAGTATTGTGTGAGGATTAAATGTCATAGAAAGAAACAAAAAAACCAATGGATTTGTAAAGCTTAATGGTAATGGGAGTATGCATGGCTTGCTACTACGTACAGAATTCAGTGGTTTGGTCACTGACAAGGTTGGCCAGTAGTCGTTTGGTGTCAATGCCCACCATCTATATATGCCTCACGAGTGTCAGATATTCAACATATGTTGCAATGGGATTGGGTGGTCATTCAAGAGCATGTTTTCTGTGAATCGAATTTCTGTGCTAATTGGTTTGCAAAGGAAGGTGCAAGGGATGTGCTTGTTTTTGGGCGGCTTTGGGAGTTTTCGAGAGTGCACTTTGTTAGAATGCAGCTGTTTTCCTTACGGACTAATATTCTATGAAATTTCTTATGTCCATTACAATCAATTAATTAATCATACAATGACATATGTACACTCTTTTTAAAAATAAATAAATAATAAATGTCCACTCTTTTCAACAAAAAAAAAAAAAAAAAAAAAAAAAAACATGTCTGATTTGAGAATTGGTTAAAATAGACACAATGAACATGATATATTATCTTTTATTTTTCTGTTGCGCCCCAAAAAGCAAACAAAATTAAAAAAAAAAAAAAAAAACCCTATTGCAATTGAAAATATTGCCTCTGTATAACTGGCAAACTAATTTAACTTGGGGGTAATGACTTGGCATAACCATGTACTGCCAAATTCAGATACACATACATCATTTCGTCTAGAAAAAAGGAAGCAAAAAAATGTCATAAATCATTATCCTTAGTCAACGCTAAACAGGCACCCACGTGAACAAAAAAGCCAATGGGAGGAAAAGTGACCGGCTGAAGATCTGATCACAGATTACGTCCAAATAAAATAGTTTGTGCAACATTGTTTTTTTTTTCCACCAAGTTCCAGCATTAATTCATTTACATGAGAGAGAATCTGCATGAGCAGATGATAATTTACACAAGATTAACATAGCTGGCGTGCAAATGTAGTGGCACTCCACCAAGAAACACCTAAGATTAACTCTAGCCTTGGCACAATGGTATGGTCCCCTTCCTTGTGGCCTCGAGGTCGGTGACTCAAATCCTAAAGATAGTATCTTTGCTTGCGAAGACAAGACTGCAGGCCCATCTTCTGTAGGTCCATCAGTTGAGAGTCTCGTGCACTGGGTCGTACTTTAAACAGAGAAGATGTGGGTCTTGGGATTAGAAGCTCGAACAAGGAAGGCTCCAAATGATGTTGAGACTTGTAGGGAAGTTGTGCTTTACACCAACAGTCTGCACCTTGTTATAACATAGCAGATGTGACTGGGAAAATCAGCACTACAAGGAATGCCAAGAAAGACAAAGTGAAGAGATCTGCTATGTGCACACACACACCCCAATTCTAACCCTGCACACAACAAAGCATGGCCCACTTAAGCTTCTTTTGATTGTATGGCCTCAAAATATCAGAGAATTTAAGGCTATTTATTAGATTCTGATTACAAGATGAAGCACAAGAAGTTAACATATCTAGTTAATTAAACCAACAGGAGGATCAAGGGGTGTGTGTAGGTCTTTTACTACATGCTAAAACAATCTGTATCATTAAAATTGATTGATTCTTGTTCATATGACAACCTCAGACTACAAAGTACAAACGTAACCAAAAAAACACAACTACAAATTACTAATGATCAGGGGCATATGTGATTACAAAAAGTTACAATATACTTTCTGAACAGGCAACTCAGTAATCATGTTTTACCTGACCGACCGCTCAGCTTGAACCTTTGTTGATGATCATACACCATATAAATGATGGGGATTCCCTGTTCAATTTCACATTAGCCAATAAATTAGTTCAAAATGCATTTGAACAACAAAGAAAAAAAAGAACCATCTTTCAAAATAGAACTAAGAAATGGGGTAACTGCAGTACCTTAGGTTCCTCAGCAGTCAAACTAATCCATAAAGCCCTGGTGAGATGCCCTTGAATTGTTATATTTGTGTATATCTTAGGGTTTCATGCAGGTCTCCAACAAGAAAGGGCATAAATAATTCGCCCCTTCCAACCTTGCAACAACCAATTGCTATCTTCATCAATTACAAAATCCTTGTGGTAGCTAGACCTTACTTTCTCCATTGCCATCTTCACTGTCTCACGATCAAAAGGTTGTTGTGTAAATCCAGCCCGGAGAATACGGGCTTGCCACTGCTTATATGTCTCTGGCCTCTCCACTCTTTCGTAGCCTTCACAAGCAATAACATTCAATGCTTCCCTCCCAAATACCTCTTTCTCAATCAGCATTCTCTCCCAGTCCTCACGAGCCACAATAGTCTCAAGCATATCAAATAGTGATGAGTAGTGAAACAATGCCTCCCGGAACCGGGTAACAAAGAAAGGGGCATTGAAGGCTCCATTCATAATGCCATGAATGAATATGTTTGGGTTGATCTTCCTTATCAAACTGAGGAAATTGTTCCGTGGACTGTCCACTACCACAGATTCATCCAGCAAGTTCTTACCTCTGTAGAAACAGGTAACTACAAGGAACTCATCCCTATCGATCTTGAGTTCCTCAAGACTAATTGTTTCCCATTTCTTTGCTATGGCATTATACTCAAACGGAACATTAAAGGTTTCAGCATAAGCTGCCAAGCGGCGACCTGTTTCTGTAACTCTCTCCGCAGGCCTAAAACCAGGTTGTGGGAAGTCTATTCCTGTGATCCGAAGCTTTGGTGGTCCACCTGATCTCCACGAAAGTCTTTGTATAAAAGTGGGCCACTGAAGCCCATAAAGTATACCAAAGTCTATAACATGGACCCTCATTGAATTTGCTGAAGCTGTCCTTATTGTGACATTTGAGGTAAAATTAGACATTTTCCTAAAAGGGCATGCGGCAAGGTATAGATGATAAGCTTTTAGAATATCGGCAGCCGATGTTCTTTTACTAACAAGTCCTTTGTAGATTTGGCTCCCAGTACCAGCCAATCGTGCCTCAAGGCCATCGGCAAAGATATGAGCCAACCTCTGATTTCCATCCCCAAAAGGGCTTGAGTGCTGCCTGATTTGCTTTAGCAACTCGTTCGCGTGCCTGTTGTCATCTGCTGCAACCGCTTGCGCACAAAGAACCATTAGTGTTCTCAAATCGACCACTTCCTTCTTCCCACTTTGTTTCTTACCTCGCCCCTTTCTGCCATTGGAAGCTTTCGAACCACCACTAGGCAGCACTTTCTTGCTCGTCTTATTCTGCAAAGCATCTCGACGAGCCACCAAATGGTCCTTGCCTTCTCCGGCACTATGAAGCAGGAATATATCAATCATATTCGACCGCAATGTCGGTTCAGAATAAATCGCCGCTTGCTTGCTGCTTCTATTTTCTTCGACATCTCCCTCTTCCCTGTGAGGATGCTTCCTCCCCTTAGATCCACCAATGACATATTCTTCCTCGTCCTTCTCCACCTTAATTGGAAACTCATCCATTCCAGCTTTTGCCTCTAGCCGCGACAAATGAGCATGCAGCCCATTTCCACTAGGAAGGAACTTACTTGCCTCCTCAACACCCTTCTGAAATTGCCAAATGGATTGACTCTCGCTGTTCAGATCCGGCACCTGAAGAATACTGCTTGGAGAGTCCACAGGCCCTTCCACACTACTTATTATACTATTCGAAGAGCTATAAGATGATTGTGAAACACTATTGCCTTGAAGACTTTGTGGAGGAAAATGACCTAAGTTTGGAAGCAAGAAATTATCAGTTAAACCCCCCATTGAGATCACAATAAGTACCATAAAAATTACCATGATTTTCAGATACTCCCATCGTCCTTAAATCAATGTATCTGGATAGAATCACATCCAGAAACATTGAATGAAGGGCGTACCCAAAAAATCAAAAAGTGACCTATATAAGTGGACAGAAAGCGTGATATTACCTCCAAACCCATAATTTTGACTGACAATACTTCGACTTGGAGCCGCCGAAGGAGGGTACTTTTCACCCAGCACCTCATAGAACGATTTCTCAGCTGCTTGAAGATCCAAGGAGTCTTGAAGCATGCATGTCTTGTCTTCCATGTCTTCTTCCATAAGGATCTGACTGATGTAACTCAGAACTGCATCAGAAAAATCACAGTCCTCTGGAGAGTGTTCCTCATCATGGGTCACAGTTGATGATGAAGGTGTAGTATTACTATTAGCTGCCATTATTGGATCAAACTCCCTCCTTTGACCAAAGAAGGCGTTTTCAAATCTCTGATTCTGCAGAATTGGCAGAGACCGGCTCCCCAACCGAATTTCGTTTGTGGAACCATTGAATCCCAAAAGGTGTGGATCCATTATCATGCAACTTGCAAAATTTTTCACATATAAAATAAATATATCAAACTTCAACAGCAAACCCTTCTTCTTTTGAAACCACCGGTGCTTCTTTCAGAAACACATACCCTTAGGGAAAAAAGAAAAGAAAGAAAAAAACCAATAGCACAATGAAATCTCAAAGCTATGCATTAGAAAGAGGGGAAAGTAAATGGGTTTGAGAGCTCTAAACCAAAATCATAAAAAACAAAAGCCCAGATGGTGAAGAAACAAAAGCTTTTTACCTTGTAGACCCGCAATACAGGTTTGTAAGAGACAAAGAGGAACCCAAGAGTTAGAGAGAAAGATCAATTTGATCAGGGAAATGGAATCTTTACCCTCCTACCATTAATTTAAAATTTACAAATAATATAAATAATAAAAAATTTAATGAGAAAAAATTATATATAATTTTGTCAATTAAGAATTATACATGAGAAGTTTTTTTTTTTTTTAAAATGAAATCTTACATGTAGGCTATGTAGCTAAGTCGTCGGCAAGAGAAAAAAAATGCAGAGATAAAGTGTGGTGGGAACATGTGGGAAAGTAAGGGAACGATCGAAACCGTTGATTGTAGTCAACGGTCTTCACCACCTGTTATAGTGAGGCCAAATCAACAAAAGTGACCCTGTAGTCACGTTACACGTACACTTAAAAACATATATCATAAATATATTTTATACTTATATATATAAAGTATTTGTCTTTTAATATTTGTAATATTTGTGCATTTAATTAAATATAATTAAGAATATCATCTACAAGTTTATAATGTTTGTGCACTCGTGAGAATAAAGTCTGTGCACTATTACGTATAATGTTTGTGCATTTTTTTAAATAAAGTTCAGTTTGTAAAACACTCAGATAATTTTGTAATGTTTGTGCATTCATATGTATAAAATTTATGCATTACTATTTATAATGTTTGCGCATTTTTAAATAAAGTTCAGATTGTATATAACTCTGAACTATAGATTTGTAGTATAATCTAAATAAAGTTTGTGCATGAATGTGCATAAAGTTTGTACTTTAACACATAATGTTTGTGTTTTAACGTCCTTAAGTTTGTGATTTATTTTGGGAAATTGTATTGTATATGTATAATAATTATTAATTACCTAATTTGAATTATGTATGTATGAGTAAAATTGGGTATACACATAAGATTTTTGTTATATTTCTCTCAATATTTCTTTCATTATCATTATTTATTTATAAGACATTGTTTTACTATCTCATCAAATTCAAAGTTATTAGTATCTTATGACTATATATGGTTAAGAATTAACCTCATGTCTCACTTATTTTAAGTATTTATTATTTTAAAATTTAAATGTAAATCATAATTATTAAAATATAAAAAGGCATCGATGCCTTGTGAAAACATGAATACCAAAAAAGTATCTTTATTTATATGAAAACAAAAAATGATAATTGAATCTCGAGAACTTTTCAAGTTTTCATGGAAATTATTCATTAATATTTAATTTTAAGTAAACACTTATTTTGAGACTGTGTATCAAATTGTGGAGGTATAATATTTAGACAAGGTGTAAAAATGGTATTGTGTATGATGCTCTGTGAGAGTTTTTTTTCTTTTTCATTTCTTTAAATGAGTGATGCTAATATAGAATTAAGTCCATGGTAATTTTACATGTGGTAACATATTATCAACCATTCAAAATATAATTTAATATTATAAATATATAATTTTAATGAAATGAGAGGTGGATAGATTGTCAAATATAAAATTCACCATAAACTCAAACTTACAGTATATTTCTTTGTTTGTCAAGATTTAAAATTGAGAGTTTCAATTCATACTAAGGTTAATCAAAATATATGTAGCACCTTAACTTAAAAGTGGTTAAGATTGACTTGGGAAATAAATTTTTGATACAACTTAAAAATAAAACTTTAAAAAATAAATTGAAATATCACTTCTATTTAACAGTAGCAATGCTCAATTTTTGACGAAAGTAAAAGCATACGTGCTTTTTAAAATAAGCATCTTACAAAATGTAAAATAAACTCATAGAAAATAAAGTTTTACTAACAATTTGTTTGGTATCTTATGAAATCAATACCGATCACTTACTCTAGCCGCCTCTCCAACAAGCTCATCCGAGCGGGATAAATGACTGCTTGGCTAAGTTGCTCTCTAGGCCGCTGCCGCTAAGAATGAGAGTTCACCTGAAGCAAAATCATGGCATCAGCCATGAAAGTGATGAGTAAGAGAATTCTTAACAGAGAGAATTTACTCACAATACTCATGGTTTCCCTAGCTGGAATCTTTTCTATTTTGAGCCGTGTTTCCTTACCCTCTCTCCCTTGCGCAACTCTTGAATTTGCGGATCTTTTGCCGCGTGTCCTTGCCTCACAACCATTTTCCCCTTTTGGTTCTCATTCTGTTTGTCAATTTTGTCCCCTGTCCATGATTACTCCTTTGCCCTTTTTCATGGTTACAATTAGGGGTGTTCATGGGCCGGGTTGGCCTTTACACGAAGTCGACCCTATATTTAGACTAAACCAATTTTGAGGACCCGGACCTGACCCTAAATCCAATAGACCCATCATCTTTGGGTCGAGCTAAACCCGAGTTTGAACAGGGCCAAAAAATGCCAAAACGGGCCAAAGCTACCTCAAACTTCAAAATAAAAAATAACATTCATTAAAAATTAAAGTTGAAAAAATTGCAAACTAAACATTATATTTCCTAACTAAACACTCATTAATTTCAAACACTACAATAAAATGACATAAAATTTATATTCTTAGCATTCTCAGTCAAACTTCCATAGTTTTAGTGGAATATAAACAACAAAAAAAAGTGCATTACAATAGATTTTTACACACTAGAATAGACATGATGCAACTACAAATAAACACTAAAATAAACATGATTTAACTACAATAAATTTGTAATCAATCTATGTTCATAACATTATTTTGTAAAGTCGCCCCTTGTGATTGAAATGCATTAATTAAATGAAATTCAGAGAATGAAAATTCAAGGTGTTTAGTTCGAAGAGCTACTTCTCTGCGACCGAGAATGAAATTCAAGGTGTTTAGTTCTACAATGACGAAAACGAGGTATCGGTCGCTTCGAACCTTTCTCACTAAATCTCACTTCCCCCCTTGTTTTCGTTGCGCTCCCGATCTCAGCGTTAGTTATGCTCATTATTCTCGTTTACCTGATGCTAATGCTAATAGTAGTGTTGAAGATGCTGTTTTCTCTTTCATTCGCCTTATCAATAGGCGTCATACCCCATCTCAAGTTGAAATATGTCAGATTTTAACGTCTATTGTTAAGATGAAAAGCTATGACACTGCTGTTTCACTTTTTGCACAAATGGAACTTAGGGGAATCACTCCTTCCTTGATTACTCTGAACATCTTGATCAATTGTTTCCGCCATTTGGGTTAGATGGGTTCTGCTTTCTCTGTATTGGGCAAGATTATCAAAAGGGGTTATGAACTGGGTGCCATAACTTTTTACAACATTGACGAAAGGATTTTGTATTAGTGGCGAGGTTAGGAAAGCACTGGAGTTTCATGACATGGTCATAGCACAAGGATATCAGCTTAATGAGGTTACTTATGGGACCTTAATCCATGGACTCTGTAAAACAGGGCAAACAAGAGCTGCCCTCGAGTTGCTGCAAAAGCTGGAGAGGCATCCAGTTAAGCCTGGTGTAGTAATGTACAACACAGTCATAGATCGGTTATGTAAAGATGGGCTTGTAACCGACGCAGGGAATATGTTTTCTAAGATGATTGCCCAAGGGATTTCTCCAAATGTTTTCACCTATAATTCTTTAATTCTTGGTTTCTGCTATGTGAGTCGATTAGAAGAGGCTGCTCGATTGCTGAGTGATATGATATGGTTCATAAGGAGATCAATCCAAACCTATATACCTATTCCATATTGATTGATGCTCTAGGTAAGGAAGGAAAAAGTTCAGAAGCCCAAGAATTGTTTCATAACGATGGTTTTGTGTGGCTTAGAGGAGGGGAAGGGGGGTTGAATCTAAGTAAAGGTTTTTGAAAAGTTTACTTTTCTTTAAAAGTTGTTTCCTAAAATTTCAGGAGATATCTCCTTGTTTTATGAAAGACAAGTTTTTTGAAAAACTCAATTTCTTTAAAATGAAAACAGAATTTATTTGAAGAGTAGAGAATGTAAAAGATAGAGGGGAAAGAAAATTCACACAAGGATTTAGACTAGTTCGATTCCTTAATAGGAATCTACGTCCAGTTCTTCAAACGCCAAAACCAATTTTCTTTCACACAAATTTCAAGTACAAAAACCAATAGTTCCTTTTACTAAAGAACTCTTAAATCAAAACAGAAACTTGAAACAAAACCTTTCTCTCAAGCTCTGTTACTCGCCAAAAAAAAATCTCAAACCCCAAATATTTTCCGAAACAATGAAGACACTTAAAAAAACTTTAAATCAGAGTATAAACCAAAATAATTAGAGATGGAGAAGTTTGTATGTGAAGCTCTTGAGAAGAATATCACGAATGGTTTTTTGCTCAGGTGTCTTGGTTTCTGAGTGATGAGGGATGACTCTTTTATGCTTGACTCTTGAGTATTGAAGCTCAAGATTAGCTCCTCTGTTTTTGCCATTCTTCCACGATTCCTCCTTGCCATAACTCTTGTGCTTTCTTCTTTTGTCTTTAATCAGCTTATTTGATGCTCAATCTTCCTCCACTTGACCGTTATATGGAGAGCTTCTCGTTCCATAAATTTTGCTTTCCATTTTCTTGTATACTTCACGTTTTTTCTAGCTCCTGTAACTGTTTGAAGAGGATCTTTTTGTTTCATCATTTTTTTGCTTTCCAATTTCTTGTATCTAGACCGTTTGCAAGGAGAGTTTCTTTGTACCATGGTTTTTGCTTTCCTATTTTTATTGTATCCATCACGTTTTTAGCCTTCCTTTTTGGTGAGCTTTTTCACGTGATTCTTTCTTCCTTTTATTATAAAATATTGCTTTCTTTGTCCTATTCTATTTTCTTCACTCATGGCTATATTATAGCCTTTTTATATAGATAAGTTTCTTGAAGATAGCTTCCAATTCTGTTGCTATCTCTATGGCACTTTATTTTGTTTCTCTTTCTTCTATTTACATTAATTTTGCTAACCACTTTTGCCTGCAACACGTTTTCCACTTCTTTCCTTTTTCCAAACTTATTTCTTTAATCTTCTACCTAAAGTCTTGCTTTGTCAGTGTATGGAGACTTGTGTTTCCTTTTATTTCTCTTTTGTCTCATCTTGTCAATTCAAACTTTGCTGACAAATTTTCAGCCACAGACCATGCTTTCTGAGATTTTTGCTGTCCATAGTCCCTTTCTTTCTTTATTTTTCTTGTGATATTATAGCAACTGACATGGGTCAAGAGGGAATGATTTTGCTAATAAATTTAATTTATCCTAAAACACTAGCACACATATTAGAACATTCATGCAATGTTTGTCATCATCAATTTATTATTTTGAAATTTTAATCAACACATATGATGATGGAAAGAGGTCCTCAACCGAATCTTGTCTTGTACAATAATAGATGGGTACTTTCTAGGTAATAAGGGGAAGGAGGCAACAAATTTGTTCTATGACATGAAGAAAAGAGGTTTGAAACCTAACGTACGTAGTTATACTATCATGATTAATGGATATTGTATGAATAAAAGGGTGGATGAAGCTGTGGCTCTCTTTAAAGAGATGCATCACAAAAATGTGTTTCCTAATGCTGTAACATATAATTCTCTTATTAATGGCTTGTGCAAATCAGGGAGAATATCCTATGTGCAAGATCTTCTTGATGAAATGCATGCTAGTGGCCAACAACCTACTATTATTACTTACAATACATTGTTAGATGGTTTGTGCAAAAGCCAACATCTTGACGAGGCAATTGAATTATTTCTGAAAATTGTTGGCAAAGGGATTTGTCCTAGTGTGGTCACATATAACACACTTATTGGTGGATTGTGCAAAGTGGGAGACTTAAAACTGCACAAAAGCTTTTCCATCATCTCCTTTTGAAAGGCTACCAATTGAATGTCAAAACATACAATGCTATGATCAGTGGACTTTGCAAAGTGGGCCTTCTCGATGAAGCAATGCTCTTGCTTTCAAAAATGGATGAAAGTGGTTGCTTCCCTAATGTGGTAACTTACGAAAAACTCATTAAGGCTCTTTTTCAAAAGAATGCACTTGACAAGGCGGAGAAGCTTCTCAGGGAAATGATTTCTAGAGGATTATTAAAACAATAAGACAATGTAACAAACTTTTTTGTTCCAACTGAAATTATGTTGTTGTTTGGTTCTTGAGTTTGAAGAACGTCATGACTTTCATTACTGAGTTAGGATCATTCTCTAGTTGATATGCAAATTTGTTATTCTTTATCATAATTTTAATAATTTTATACTATGTTATAAAAACTTAAATAAAATCCTTTTTTTTTTGGTCAAAAAGCCCTTCACGATAAAAGAAAAAAAGGCAACCCAATACATAAACGGGTCGGTATTCGAACTCCGATTATAGTCCAAATTCCAACCTCTGTTCTCACCCACCACCGGGCTGCGCCTGTTGTCTTCTCCTCCCTCCGCCCGCCACAATCTTCCGCCGCCGCCACTGCCACTGCCACTGCTAATCTTCGATATCCTGGGTTCTTGACGCGCCGTCGAAAATTTCAGTGTGACCAATTTGAGTTTTCGCGCCGCAATGTTGTTGGACGAAAGCAAGTTCGACGTGCACTTCAAACTATGGGCGCTTCGAATACCTTGCCAGCATTGCAAGGTCGCCACTCGAATACTCAATGGGTAATTCCCCTGACTCTCTCTCTCTCTCTCTCTCTCTCTCTCTCTCTCTCTCTCCAGTGCGCGTTTTGCAGCTTCTATGTTTCTGATTTGGGGTTTGAGGGTGATTTTGCAGTTACATGCTTGACAAGCCCCGAGTTAAACCCATCACTGAGGACCCGACGTCTTCCAAAAACCGATACCTTATTCTCTCGGAGAAAGTTGAGAACCAAGGTATGAGCGTGCCTGCGTATTTTTATAGTATTTATAATATTTATACTTCTGTAAGGAATGTTTAATTATTTACATTGATTAAATTTGAAATTTTTGTAATGCGGTCCAAAGTTTTGTATGGAGATCGACAATATGTAAAAATTTGTGTTCCTTCAGGATGGTTCTAGTTGTTATCAACTAGTTCGGTTTTAGACTTCAGTTTCTTTTGCATTGTTTAGTTTTGAGATTTGGGTGAAGGTCGCTTAGTAGGCATTGTTATCTCTGATTTGATTTGGATATGGGGCAGATTTATCTGATGTTCCGAAGCAAAAGCTTGATGAGCTTAAGGGCTTGTGCGAGATTGAAGTTCTGCCCTATTCGTTGACACTTGGGTATTCGTACTGGAGTGCAGGTGAGTGCACTGTTCTCTTGAAACATGCATCATAGTTTCATATGCCACTACTTTACACAATCTCTGGATGTTGACTCACCAACTATCTAGTTGACGGCATAGAGTTTGAAAAGGACTCTTTGCCAGGACTACATGTTTACTTTGATAAATCAAACATTTTAAATGTATGAATTTTCACTTCTATGTCAACTGTAACCAATTTGACATGGACTAATTATGCCCTTTTCAATCTGATTTGTGTGGAACTTGTATCTGTTTTTATCATTTTCCTATGTGATGGGGAAGCATTGTGTCAGCACTCTATTGAAATATTAATGTGCCAATTCACATAGCTGCGCTCCTTTTGTAGTGATCCAATTGTTTCATTTATTATTCTTACTCTCTTCTTGCTCGTGTTTATGACTGCCTGACATTTCTGTGTTGATAGATCATGTGCTGAAGCAGATACTCCCTCCTGGAGTTGAGGTGCCCTCATCTTTTGAAACAATAGTTAAGTGTTTAGTTCATTTTGTCTAGGATCTGGATCCTACTATCTTTTAACTCTTTTTTATTTTTTATTTTTTTTAAATATATATCTTTTCCAATTCTTGTATGTACTTTTGAAACAAACTCAATGCATGTGCTTTATTAGTTCTTTGATATTTATTCCATCAGAGTGGTGTTGTAAGATTTTCAATTTTGTTAGCTGTAGAATCTGTTTGGTCAGTCACTAATGATAAACTAACATTTGTCCTACTAATGCAGGTCAAATTGCCCATTTAAACCTACATGATGAATTACTTCCCTACAAGAATGTTATTGCGAAGGTTATATATGATGTACGTATGGCTGCATCCGGCTTTAGTTTTAACTAGTATGATCCATTTATGATGCTGTCTTGTTTTTTTTCACTGCTGTACTTGTCTTTGGATCTTTGTATCAATTCATCCATCATTCATGGGTGTTTGAAGCCAACTGAATGATCTTATTGTACTTGCAATAGAAGATATTTTATTGTCTGTGTTTATGTTTGAATGGCACGCCCTTTGCTACAGATGTGCATTCAGTGATTCATCTACAAACTCAATCTCTATACTGTCAAGCATATTGTTTTATACATGTTCCTCCTATTAATTTTCATGTTTTAACTATTTATGCAGAAAAACTATCCAAGAATCAAAACTATTGTTAATAAAGTGGGAACCATTACAAACGAATTTCGTGTGCCAGAATTTGAAGTTTTAGCTGGAGAACATGATATGGTTACAGAAGTGAAGCAATATGGTGCCACTTTTAGGCTTGATTATAGTTTGGTTTATTGGAATTCCAGATTGGAACATGAACATAAAAGGTTGGTTTCACTGTTCCAAGCTGGAGAGATCATTTGTGATATGTTTGCTGGTATAGGTCCTTTTGCCATTCCTGCAGCACAAAAAGGATGCATAGTCTATGCAAATGATTTGAATCCAGATAGCATTCGCTATCTGAGGATTAATGCCAAAGTCAACAAGGTTGAAGATCGCATCTATGCATACAACATGGATGCTAGAAAATTCATCTCCAAGCTGGTGGAAGTGCCAAATTCTGAGATAAAATTAGAAAATGATGTTCCCATTTTGAATACATGTCAGTCATGCAACACACAAGCCAATGTTGAATTAAATTCTGATAATGCGTTGCTAACTGGTAATATCTTTATGGGATATACCTGCAAGTATCTGTGTGTGATATGTGAACATGTTGCTTAATACCAATATTTCTCTTGCAGTTGATAGAGAAGACATAGGAGACAACATTAACAGTGGTGTAGAGGATGTAAAATGTCCAGCAGGGAATGCTGGTACATCTGTAAATGCTGCTAAGAGATCTTGTAGTAGTTCTCATGAAGGTATTATCGACACTACAGTAACCCATCAGGCTGCCACTAGATGCAGCAGTTACTTGATCTTTTGGTTTGTCAATACATTTCTTCTAATTTCAGTTCTTTCTGGATTTAACGAAATTTAACCTTCTTGTTGAACCCCACCCCCCTTCTTCCTGAGACGACAATTAGAGCATTGCCAGCAATAATCTGTAAGGCTGAAACTAAAACCTGCTGAAGTTGTTTTTATTTGACAGAGAATGGAAAAGCTCATGGCTATGGCATCCTTGAAGGTGGTGGGACAAATGGAAGCACAAACAAGAGAAAGAGAGGCTCTGAGATCCTTGACAAAAAAACTTGGGAACATTTTGACCACGTAATAATGAACCTGCCAGCATCTGCTGTTCAGTTTCTAGGTACAAATAGTATGATGTCATTTGATGTGAAGTGCCCAAATTGTTTAACAAACCATTTGGCCGTCTATGCTTTTAGATGAGAAACTCTTATTGTCTTCATCCACCTGGAGTATTCTAACGTGTTTGCTTAGCATATTAATACTTCTAGCAGTTTCTCCTTCCTCTCCCCAATGCCGTGTAGGTGGGGCAACTCTACTGGTTGAAGTGTATGATCTAGACTGATGTAGATTGCGGTGTGATTTATATATATTTTCTGCGATCTTCCTTCTTAGAGTTAAAAATCTGTGATTCTTTGTGAGGAATGGACCTGTTGACCATATGACTGAGATCTAACATTTTTGTGTGTAGTTATTACGATCTAAACCAAGATTCATTCTTGACCTTATTTTTTTTGCAATTTGTATATGGCTGTGATCTGGTTGAATGTTATGCGTGTTCTTTTACTAGACCTTTTATTAGTAACTCTAAGATTTATAGGCAGATATCTGACTTAAAAATGCCCTGGCAGATGCATTCAGGGGACTAACCCAGAGGAAATATTGGAAAGGAAATCTACCGTGGATCCACTGCTATTGCTTCATTAGGGCATCTGAAACTACTGAGACCATAATAGCTGTGAGTTCCTTCAGCCAATGGTGATCCACTGTTATGCGTGTTTGGCAGGAATTTAAGTGATACACTCATTGTTGTATTTAATATGATCTGCTTGTTCTAATGGCTTAGGCGCCTGGATTTTGCAAAGATAGTTGGACATGGACACTGATCAATCATAATTTACATTATTTGTTTAGATGGTTAATTGAGCTGAATTTTGCAGGTGGCAGAGTCTGCTTTGAATGCCCGTATACAAGACCCGATATTTCACCGGGTTAGGGACGTGGCTCCAAACAAGGTATCAGTGTTCACTGTTCAGTATTATAGATCACTTCCGTAACTTTAATTATTTTTCTGTTTGATTTGTATTATATCTGTACTTATGGATCATGCTTTTCTATTTACTGTGCAGGCAATGTTTTGTTTAAGCTTCAGGTTGCCAGAAGCATGCTTTAGAGAAGATGATCAATAACAGCATATTGATGCTGGCGAAGAAATATTAGCTTTGCATGCTTTACTACTCTACTTTTCAGGGATTAACTAGACCATGCCTGTGGGTAGATAGACTCAATGCCATGCCCTATCTGGAATTGAGTTCTTGTACAATTTATTAAAAAACATGTATTTTAATGATTAAGTGATTATTTAGATGTTAGAGCTATGGATACTATAGCTGTAGATGATGTTATCATTAGTGGTTGGTTAAACAACTTCATGGGTTCAAAATTTTTGCGGTGTTTTACATAATTATTCCTTTCAAAGTATGTGATTAACTATTAAGATAAAAGGATTTATTAACTATAGTTAATAATTAATAAAAATTTCACAACTTGGCCGTTGCCATGATAAAGACTAGTAGAGGGGTATTCTCTTATTACGTCATTTGCTTTCTTTCGGCAGCAAGAAATATATATATTACTATATGGTACATTCATGGATGTGAATGCGTTCTGCAAATGCAAAAGGATTAGATTTTGAACCAGGTCAAAGGAAATGCTCAAAATTGGTGGTTGGTTCAACTAAAAAATGTAAAGCAATAAAAAGAAAGGTGAAGAAAAGTAGAATGAAACATAGTGGTTAGTGGATTACAAGTGGACCAGTTTATACTTGGTTTATTTTTGTTAAAATCAGAATCTCCAGTCCAAAAAAGTTCATGCCTGCTCTGATAACAATCGTTGATTCGATAATCGTTGCAATTGAGACAATGCTTGCGTTTAAAAGAAGTTAATATCCCAATAGAAACAAATTCTCCTTGTAACCTAGCTGTGTCTTATGCTAGACGAATCGTATTTTATTTTTCAACAACAAAAATGTAAAATAAATTATATTTTATTTTGACACATTTTTAATATGAATATTCTTACTCCAACACTCAATCATTTATACTTACGTTACAAGAATTATTTCACTTTTATTGTAACTATCTTAAAAAACATATATATGGGAAAGTATGACTGATTAATAATGTACCAAAAATATAATTTATATCGACAATATTTAAAAATTAATATCATAATTAAATGTGTAAAAAATATTTTTTTTAATATATTATTGATAAATAATTAATATACCGTTATCCAAGTTTATAGTTGTAATCTTGTATGCCTCCATTATTCAAAATCTATAGTCCCATATGTCATCCTCAAGATAGTATATTGGATGGAAAACTTGAAAATACCATATGAGAATAACACTCCCCACCGTACTATGTAATATATATTTTCTACACTAAGAAATGTTTCCTATGCAATGCAAAATGGAGCCCTTTTCATTAAAGTTCAGCTTTGTAAAAAAGATGTTCACAAAGGGAAAAGCAAGACAGGATAATTAGATATGTTAAAATACACGTAAAATCAAGGTGGAAAGTTAGCAATTTGACGACACTGACCCTCTTCTGTTCTGTTCTGGTCAATCACTGGTCAATGATGTTGTTTGCGACCAAAGTTTCTTGTGTCTCCATTTTGCATGCGTTTATTTTACAAGCTCCCATTATGAAAGCAACTGCGCTATATTGTTCAGTACGTGAGCAGAAAGGAAGAAAAAGATTATGAGAACATAAACATTGAATTGGATGGTTTCACCAAAGAGGCAAATGCAAATAGGAAAAGCCTTTTTAGCCACTTGAGCTTAAAGGAAGAATGAGATATCAATGCAGCTTTCAAATTGATATGTTATCTTTCTATTATGATAAGGAGAAGCATGAGAGATTGATAAATGTTTTTTTTTTCTTTTTGAACATTGCTTTCTAGTTCTAGACACTCAAATTGACATCTAGTAAATGGTACACGAATAAATAAGTATAAATTTTACTTATGTAACTGTGAAATAATCTTACATAATATTAATGAAGAGACGTCTCTAAAGACATTACATTTCGATCTAACATTTGTATAATTAAAATTTGTACTTATTTTTATGCATGAGACATTAATTTCATTATTTAAATCAACCAATTTTATTGTCTAAATCACTATGTTCACATGGATATGATAGAGTTTGTTTTTTTTGGTTTAGACCACCTGTATCCTTTTAGAGGCAAATTCTGCTTGAGCGAGATAAGACTTCTTGGGCGGTAAAGCTTCCCCTTTCGAGTTTTAACGCAACTACATATTAAGGACTCGAAATTAAAACCTTTGATTAAATTAGAACAACTTCCGTTAGTTGATCTACGTGTTTCTCGGTGATGTGATAGAGATTTAAATGTATAAACTTTCAATTATTTAAATTTCATATTAGCAACTTGAAAGGTATACCTTCATATATGAAATCTATTGTTTAGCTTTCTAACTTTATTAGAATTATCAAGTGGTTTAGAGATTAGGGTTCAGACACTGTGACTAATTATATCTATCTAGTTCGCAGACCAACTGCACTAGCGTTAGAACTTAGAAGATTCACCTAGAGATTTGTTGTGATCCAAGAAAACAGCAAAACTACTACTAAGTGAGATTATGTCAACTCAACTTTGCAATAGTATAATGTCTCTTTAAAGAGCATTTGATTTGGTTGGTTATTGCAATCTTATGGCCTAAATGCCCTGTGAAGTGGGGCACTTCGTACTTTGTTCATACAAAAACTCCTTTTTACTATTAATAATAATAATAATATTATTATTATTATTATTATTATGATAATACAAAGATAACAAGAGCTTAACACTAATGCAACACATGCTGGCATTGCCTGGCATTTATAACTGAATTAAGGAACGAATCTTTGTTCCATTTCCTACCCTTTTTTATTTTTTCTTTGTTAAAAGAAAATCAAATTTTCAGTGCTTGTTTCAATGTTTTTACCTTCTATGTGAAGGCACTGAAACACACAAACACTAAGAAAGAAAGCTTTCCTTATTAGCCTATAAATTCTGACAAAGAATAATACCTTCCCCCCCTTTCTCTTTTTTTCCTCTTCCATTCCATTGACTTGGTTTCTTTTTCTGTCTTTTATTCTTGAATCTTTGCTGATTCCCAAGGCAGAGAGACTTAAACATAGAAAAAAAACAAAAGGGTCATCAAAATGAGACAAGAAAAGGTGGCATTTTTCTTCATTGTGTTGTTAACAATGGCCTCATTAGGCTATGGTGTTGGAGTGAACTGGGGAACCATGGCAACTCACCAGCTTCCACCAGAGAAAGTTGTTAGGATGCTCCAAGAAAACGGTTTTGACAAGCTGAAGCTGTTTGATGCAGAGGAATGGATCATGGCAGCACTGATGGGGACCAATATTGAGGTGATGCTGGCGGTTCCGAACAACATGTTGGATGAGATGAGCAAGAATCAAAAGTTTGCAGATTCTTGGGTTGATGAGAATGTCACCAGTTACTTGTACACTGGTGGAGTGAACATCAAGTTAAGTTAGTTTTTTTTGTCGTTGTTGTTGTAATGAATGTGTGTTTTTCAAATGTTCATTCATCGCCCCAGTTTTTCATTTGATTTTAATTTGATTCTTTTATTCAATATGCTTCTAGTTTTTCTTTTTCTTGGTTAAATTCTTCATTTTTCTTGATATTACCACTTTGTAGCAATGAGTTTTTATGCTCTGATTTTTAGAGGATGCAGAATTGAAGGCCTGTTCTGTATTTTTCTGCATCTCTATTTAGCTTCTTGAATTATATATATACATACATACATATATATAATAATAATAATAATAATAATTATAATAAGTTAAGAATTTAAAAAAAAAATGTTGATAAATCAGAAGTCTAGCTGAAAATTTGATCACCAAAGCCTTCTTCTGTGGTTGTTCTTGCTGCATTCAATTAAGATGTTCAAATAGAATTCTTTCTTCTATTAAACTTTTATGTTCTTTTCTTTTATCACATATAAGCTTCTGTTGTTTATATGTTTACTTAAAGCCAATGTTTTTAACTCTATTCTTCTGCATCATTCTTGCATGCCAAAATTTTCAGGTACATTGCAGTGGGGAATGAACCTTTCCTTAAGGAATACAATGGCACCTACCTACAAACAACACTGCCAGCTCTCAAGAACATACAAACATCTCTCAACAATGCAGGCCTTGCCTCAAGGGTCAAAGTCACCGTCCCCTTCAATGCAGACATCTACTATTCCCCGGAATCGAATCCGGTTCCCTCAGCCGGGGACTTCAGGCCTGAAGTCAGAGACCTCTCCATCGAAATCATCCAGTTTCTTTACTCAAACAATGCACCCTTCACAGTGAACATCTACCCCTTTTTAAGTCTCTATGGAAATGATCATTTCCCCTTTGATTATGCATTCTTTGATGGAAGCAACAAGCCTCTCAAAGATGGAAATTCACTTTACACCAATGTTTTCGACGCGAATCTCGACACGCTGCTCTATGCTCTAGAGAAGGCAGGGTTCCCTGACATGCATGTCATAGTTGGAGAAGTTGGTTGGCCAACAGATGGAGACAAGAATGCAAATTTGCAGAATGCAGAGAGGTTCAACGCGGGTTTGCTCAAACATGCCCTTAGTGGTAATGGCACCCCTAAGAGGAGAGGCCTAGTTGAGATTTATCTATTCAGCTTAATTGATGAGAATGCCAAAAGCATTGCCCCTGGCAACTTTGAGAGGCATTGGGGGATTTTTGAGTTTGATGGGAAACCAAAGTACCAATTAGACTTATTAGGCCTTCATGAAGATAAGGGCCTTGTACCTGTTGAAGGGATAAGGTACCTAGAAAAACAATGGTGTATATTGGATCCTGATGCTGATGCTAGTGAATTGCACTACTTGGCAGATAGCATTGACTATGCTTGTAGTTTATCTGATTGCACTGCTTTGGGGTATGGCTCTTCATGTAATGGACTAACACTACAAGGGAATGCTTCTTATGCCTTCAATATGTACTACCAAGTTAATAATCAGAGGGATTGGGACTGTGATTTCTCTGGATTGGCAATCATAACTGGTGAGGATCCATCAGAGAAAGGGTGCCAGTTTCCTGTGATGATTGCTCATGGTTCTTCATTGCATGGAAGCATTGTCAGGAGAGCTTTGTGTGTATATATTTTTGTTATGTTTTTTTTTACTTTATCTTAATAGGGTTTGTGTTAAGTCATGGAGCACTAGGAAAAAAGAATGTGTTTATGTGGTAGGGATTTTTTGGCAGCTGCTTGTGAGCATGTAAATTTTCTTGTCATGAGCAAGTTGTTGAAGAAGTTGGGATTCCTATTAGACAGTTTTGGACACTTTTTCCTCTTGCTTTTCCATTTTTCATTTTTCATTTTAGCATGAAAAAGAAATATTTAAATCCCCACTTAACAAGGTGAGCTAAGTTCAAGAGGATTTTAATTAGCACATAAAGTATACTATAGATAGGTGACTATGCTAGCAGGATTAGTGGTGTAGCAAGTCTAACTGTTTTCAAGTCCAAATCATGCAGTCCAAAATGCTAATCTGAGTTTAAAAATGCTTTGTGTATACCAATATTCCATACATCTGTACATACACTATTAAATTATACGGAATTAATAATGATTATATGTATACCGCGCACTTTCCCAAATTAGAATATCACGCACTCCCACGCAATTTTGTGAGCAATTTCACGCTATTACAAATGATTTTGCAAACCCTAAATTCTGAACTTGACAATACGCCGCCATAACCACCACATCACAGTCTCAATCCAACCACATTTTACCACCATAACCACTAGAAACGTGAACTCGTTTGTGCAGAAAGCATTATCAGTGTCGAAAGCATTACGAGGATCTATCATTGGTGATCATATTCATTTTGATCGGAAGCAATGGAAGAAATCATTCAAATGCCAGAGCACGTGATAATTTTTTGTGTTTTTTGATTGTTCATGGATTGTGCTTGTTCAATTATGGTAATTGATTGCCATGGAAAATTTTGTGTTTAAACGAAGTAGTGCACAAACATTATATTCATCAATGCATAAACATTAAAACATATAGTTATTAGTTATTTTAAACAATCGTAGGCACACAGAAGCATTTTGATAAAATGCACAAACATTATACATGATATTGCACAAACTTTATTCGGAAACATGCACAAACATTATAATCGTTTAGTTCATGTTCTGTTACATCCTCAAATATATTTAATTATATGTACAAACTTTATTTGTGGTATTGCACAAACATACACTTATAATTCATAGTTATAAACATTCTGATCATTATTTAAAAAATGCATAAACATTTTGCTTGATAATGTACAAATTTTATTCGAAAGTATGCACAAACATTAGAAACTTGAAGTTCACGTTATGTAACATCCTCTAGTATATTGTATTAAATGCACAAACAGTATGAGCGTTAAACACAAACTTTATGTTTTTCCATGCACAAACTTTATTTGAAATATTCACAAACAATACACTTATATGAGATCTAAATCTTACTTACAAAGTGCACAAATAAGTGTGAATGTACAAACATTGTAAGTTTAACATAGCGATTTTACACAAATTTTATAACTAGTAATGCACATACATTATAAATATAGGTGCACAAACTTTATACATTTCTATGAACAAACTTTACAGATATGGTAGGTAACTTATAGTTAAGTATTTTGCAAAATTTGATATATGCACAATCTTTATATGCACAAACATTAATGCCAAGGATGGCACCAAAGTTGGTTTATGCGCAACCTTTTTGCCGGTGTCCTTAGTAGCAGCCTTCCCTTTGTTTGATCTCATCAGAGGAGCCATGTCTACAGCAATGTAAGATGCACAAAATTTAGGTGATAGAATGAACAATTATCACAAATTAGGATGATACACAAACATTAAACAACACATGCACAAACTTACAGTAACCATTTAATTTAACAGCTAAGAGTGCACAAACATTACAGAATAGAATGCACAAACTTTACATTCAAGATGCACAAAAATTATTTATACATATGCACAATCTTTATCTAATTGTATTGTTGTTGAACAAGAGTGCATAAAATTTATCTGTCACAGTACACAAACCTAACAAACTAATATGCACACACTTTACACTGATTCTAGATGCACAAACATTACATATACTTATGCACATGCTTTGCAACAACCATTTAATTCAAAAGCTTTTAATAAAAAAGAGTGCACAAACATTACATGAAAGATGCACAAACTTTGCAGCAACCATTTTAATTGACAAACCTTACAAGCCACCATGCACAATCATTACAGAATAGGATGCACAAACTCTACATTCAAGATGCACACACATTACACATACATGTGCACAGACTAAGCATAAATTGTTTAACTCAAGAGCTTTCAACCAAAATGATGCACAAACATTATAACTCAGAGTGCACAAACACCATAGAAGAGGATGCACAAACTTTAAGTTTTAATCAAAAAGAGTGCATGATGGAGTATTATGCGAAACAATATGTCCTGTAAGGTTGTCGGTATTGGTACAATGAGAATAAAGATGCATGATGGAGTCATGAGAACATTGGCCGAGGTTCGGCACATACCCGAACTAAAGAAAAATCTCATTTCTTTGGACACTCTTGATTCACTGGGGTGTAAGTATTCTTCTGAAGGTGGAGTTTTGAAAGTTTCCAAAGGTACTCTTATTATGATCAAAGGAAAGTTGGTTAATGGTCTTTACTTACTTCAAGGCAGCACAATTGTTGGCACTGTAGTTGTATCATCCTCCCATAACTTTGAGTTAGATAATACTAGATTATGGAATATGCATTTGGGGGATATGAGTGAAGCTGGAATGTCTATTTTGAGCAAGCGTAGTTTGCTTGGTGATAGCAAGATGGAAAAACTTGACTTTTGTGAACATTGTGTCAATGGGAAACAGACTAGAGTCAAGTTTAGCATTGCCGTTCACAAGACTAAGGGCACTGTTGACTATATTCACTCTGATTTATGGGTCCTGTGCCTATTCCGTCAAAAGGTGGTGCTAGATATTTATTGACGTTCGTTGATGACTTTTCGAGGAAAGTATGGGTTTATTTTCTAAAGCATAAAAATGATGTATTTCATACTTTCAAGAAATGGAAAACGCTTGTTGAGAATCAGACTAGCAAGAAAATCAAGCGTCTTCGAATAGATAATGGTTTGGAGTTTTGTGAAGGTTAGTTCAATGAGTTTTGTGAGAATGAAGGCATTGTTAGACATTGTATTGTGCGAAGGACACCACAACAGAACGATGTAGCTGAACGTATGAATAGAACCCTTTTGGAGAGAACTTGTTGTGTGCTCTCTAATGCCAACTTGCCAAAAGAGTTTTGGGCTGAGGCAGTTAACATGGCTTGTTATTTGGTGAATCGTTCCCCATCCACTCTAATTAAATGCAAAACTCCTTTTGAGATATGGTCTAGTACTCCTGCTAATTGTTCTGATCTAAGAATATTTGGTTGTCCTGCATATGCTCACACCAATGATGGCAAACTTGAATAAAGGGCGCAAAAGTGTATATTTCTTGGATATGCATTAGGGGTGAAAGGTTATAGGTTATGGTGTACTGATATTATTACTTACAATATATTGTTAGATGGTTTGGGCAAAAGCCAACATCTTGATAAGGCAATTGAATTATTTCTGAAAATTGTTGGCAAAGGGATTTGTCCTAGTGTGGTCACATATAGCATACTTATTGATGGATTGTGCAAAGGTGGGAGACTTAAAATTGCACAAGAGTTTTTCCATCATCTCCTTCTGAAAGGCTACAAATTGAATGTCAAAACATACAATGCTATGATCAGTGGACTTTGCAAAGGGGGCTTTCCCGATGAAGCAATGCTCTTGCTTTCAAAAATGGATGAAAGTGGTTGCTGCCCTAATGCGGTAACTTACGAAATACTCATTAAGGCTCTTTTTCAAAAGAATGCACTTGACAAGGCGGAGAAGCTTCTCAGGGAAATGATTTCTAGAGGAATATTGAAACAATAAGACAAGGTAACAAACTTATTTGTTCCAACTGAAATTATGTTGTTGTTTGGTTTCTTGAGTTTGAAGAACGTCATGACCTTCATGCTTCTTCCTGATTACTTGCGTATTTTAGAATAATATATCTGGTGAGGCACTAGCGAGAAATTTGACTTCCCTGCGATTTGTTAATTTATCAATTTTGATGTCCCTTACATCATATAAAGAGTCTGAGTTTACCATAAATTGAGTTGATTGTCCTGCATGCTTTTTATCCTGAACAAAAAATAAAAATTAGGAGATTCTTTTCCTTTTGCAATTTCCTGTTTTTTTTTTTTGTTTGTTTCTTTTACTTTTGCTGACAGGAANTGGTTTGTTTCTTTTATTTTTGCTGACAGGAAAATTCTTAAACACATATCAATGGCAAAGTCATATCTTCTTTTGCTGTCTCAAAGACAATGGTAAACTTAGAGTGATGCTGCAAGATGTAGTGAGCATAGATGATGAAAGATATAGCACTTAAGTCAATGCCACTTAGTATGCTGTAAACCAATGTGTTAAATAATGATAAGTTTCAAATGTCATCAACCTAATCATTGAATTGAAAAAAAAAAATTTAAAAAGTAGCACTGCAACTTGTTCCTTTGATTTATGTTTTCCTTGCAAACCAGGGACAGGAAGAATCATGTTCAATACTGTTTTCATGCTCTATATCAGGAATGAATCTGTCATTCTCCTGCAGAAAGTTTCCAATGACAGAATCCAAAGTGTGCTGCAGCAATTGGCTTTATGTTAGTGCTGCGAAGATCAATTGTGATCCCACAAATACCGATGCTGATTTTTTTGGTGATATGTGCATTATTAGTGCTCTTGGGGATTTTACTTAGGTGGTACATGATTGCTGATGTATTGGGTGAGAGATTTTTTGTATTGTATGACTTTTTGCCTTAAATCATGTTTGATGGGGTACTCCTTTTCTGGCCTGGGATTTTGTCCCACTGAATTTTTTCCAAGGGTTTTAAGGAGGCCTTGTCGGCATGTGTTGGGAGTGTTCCAAGTGACTTAGTGTTGAAATGGTGTATCATGTACTTCATTGCTTTTCCTTTTGGGGTTAAACTCGTGCAATGGAATTCACAAATTACCGAAAAAAAGTCAAGCAAAGTAAGTCGGTTTTTATGTGAAAATTTATATTGTTAAATTATGTTAATTTTTGACATTTCAATGTTATTCATCTCAATGTGGGATGTTTAAGCTTTCATACACTTTAGTCCAAGATGTATCGGTTTTTAGTTCTTAGTTTTTATCATTTGATGTTTTATTTACTCCTAAATCTTGTAATGTTGTGACTGATGTCAGCTAAATTTGCTACAGGTTTTTTTTGGTTTTGATGTGTGGGTTGGGCAACCTGTGATTTTTTGGCCACCCTCCTAAACTTTGATATTCGGTTTCAATGCAATTCAATTTTTCCATAAAAGAAAAATATAGATTGCGTTATTATTGTTGTGTTTAAGACTTGATAAAAGTTTAATTTAGTTCAAATTTTTTGTATTTAATTTTTACAGAATTCTTTTAAAAAAAATTTACATACTTTTTGAGTTGATTAAGCATTTATTTTTCCTTTTCTTTTTTGCAATCTTTTATTTTGAAAATGTTTTTAGAACGCCCTTGAATTCCTAGGGAGGTGGGTATCCACGATCAAGGATGAGACAATTTTTCCCCACGGCGGCGGAATTAGGGATGGGAAAATTTTCTCCCCGCGGCAGGTAGTGAGGTCCCGGCTCGGCTCCAACCGTCTGTCATCTATACGTTTAATGCATGGCCGAAGAACATTATTAATTATTAATTTCTTAATTTTTATAGATTTTTTGTGCACAACACATTAAAATCAATGGTTGTTATTCCGTTTGTTTTGTTTTAATAGTTAGGTGTAATTCCTTCTTTGTTTTTAATTCATATTCTAAGTTATAATGAAACATTTATTGGTATAATGGATATGAAAAGAGTAATAACTATATTAAAAATAGAAATTTGTTTTTATATTAGGATATTTTGTTAATTTATATTATTTTACGCATTTACCAACATGTTTTTTTGTTTACCTTAGTAGGTGTAGTCTTTAATTTTGAACAATTAAAATAAAATATTCATGAACCATGCATTAAATGTAGTCGAAGTCTCGTCCCATACAACATATTTTCTTCTATTTATGCTCCGGTAGTCCCTTGGAAAATATGAAAATTTTCATGGTAATTACATTACCATGCAGTTGAAAAATTTCCCGATCAATGCCCGACTGGAACTGAACTTGAGATATTAGAGTAGTACTATTTCGTTTGTTCTAATAGTTCCAACATGCTTAGTCAAATTCATTCACCGGTCATTTATGCTACATTTATATCCCTTGGGAAGCATCAACACTTTGCTGGTCATTTGTTCCAGATTTAAATGCATTTAAAAATTTGCCTGGTCATGTGCATGAATTCAAGTATTCTTTGGAAATGATCAAAGTGCTAATTCTCTCTTCTATAAATAGCCAAACCAAACTAACATTGTATTCCATCTCCATATCTTGGAATAACTTTCTCAATATTCTAAGGCTAGCTTTTATCGTGTCTCTGTTGTGATTATCTGAAAATGGGTGGAAAAGGAGGCGTAGGCGGTGGGGCGAAAGGCAGTGGTGGTGGAAATTCAAGCCAAGGCAGCAAAAGTAGTGGTGGCAGCAGCACCGGTTCCTCAGGGGGATCCATGAAGGCCCCTGGAGGTGGCGGAGCATACATCTCAAGGGAAACATTTGAGAGCAACCCTCAGGGATACTTCAGCGGCTTACATGCTGCTCAAAAGGACAAGTAGTCTGTGTTTGATTTAATAATAATGTACTGTGTGTGTCATTTTGAATCAATATGTAACTGTGACAATGGCTTCTGTCACAAGTATTATCGTTATAAATAAAAGCATATTTCCTGTTGTTGTCCCTATGTTGTTTCCTATAAAACTAGTGTATATTATCTGCTTATTCCTCTTGTTAATACCTATATATTCTTATTTTTGCCTTTGAATCAACTATATTTGAAAATTATTCAAAAATGGAGATTTTCTTTAAATATGCATGTATTGGTTCTATTCTGCAAAATCATTTTGGAACTCATTATGCTGCAAGTTTTTGGTGTATAGATTTGGAACTTATTTGGTCATTGTGTATAGACCATGGAATGGAACATGCAGGGCCTTTCAGCTAAGACTTACAGAACTGGACCAAGATACGAGGGTATGAGTTATTATACTATGATATGTAAAAAAATGACAAATAATTTACTTGAATAATACAATGTAATTTCAGACTAAAATAAAAGCAGTAAAGAAACCAGCAGCGCCAGTATCTGTAACAAATCCATCAAAGCTTATTTTGCCAAGAAATTTGTTCATCAGTGAAGCTATGCACATTTTTTTCTTTACACGAGATAGTTCACATGTAGCTATTAGCTAAGTATACATACTCTAACCAAAGTAAGACTTCTCCTAGGCAAGTTACAGTCAAAAACCACTTCACCATCAAAAATAGCCTTGAACCTGTGGAACCACAAAGAGCTACAAATGGTAGCAAAAGTTAAAGGCCAACTTACCCCATACAAGGTTCAAAATTTATTTCGAATGTTTCGCTCAACCCAATCAAGCAAAGCAAAATTTGCTGGAAAAAATCACCCAGTGTAAAGTTGTGTCCAATGTTCATCCACACTTTTTTAGCAACTAAATAGTCCCGCAAGGTTGAGTCTGTCATAGCTCTTCTTTACCGAGTCAGCCAAAGCGCTCAAGCGGTTTAAATGTACTGCACCACCATTGGCTAGAATGCATGCATTCAAAACTAGCATGACTAACATTCCACAGGATAAAGAAAAGCATATACTGTTTTCGACAATAAAATTCACCTTCGGACTAATTTGTTTAGTTCCTCAAAGTATTGCTTCACAACCATTTGAATGACGTCTCAGTTTCAGATTCAGTTATGAAGTACGAATCCATATTAAGCTAGATTTTGAGTGTATAATGATTAAAGTTGAGCGAACAGTTCCCAATAATCATTTGAAATCTATGTAATGTAATACGAGAGCTCATGGAAAATCAACTTTGTTGTAGCACATGCAAAATGAGGAAGAGTTTAGCCTTCTGCTAATCTTCAAAATCTTGACTGGAACCTATTTCCAGACTAGCATCTCTTCTTCTTGTACTTAACAGTTTCAGAATGGTTATGATATGTTCACTTTGAGGATGAGACTGATCCCCCGCAACAAATGCATTTAGTTGATCATTCACATTTATCCAAGACCAACCTGGCTCCTTTATTACTCCATTTGACTTCATTAGCTTCCTTATATGCGCAGCTTCCTCCCATCTGCCCTTGGCAGCATATATGTTAGCCAGAGTGATATGAGTTCCAGCACAATTTGGATCCAGATGAAGTATATGTTCTGCTGCCCATCTTCCTCGGTCAACATCCCCATGAACCCTACATGCTCTGAGCACGGTAGACCACACAACATCATCACTATGGAAAGGCATGTTTCGTATCATATGCTCAGCTTCACTCAATCTTCCTGCTCTGCATAAAAGATCAATCATGCAACCATAGTGCTCTTTTGAAGGACTGATCCGGTACTCATTAATCATTAACATAAAGTAGTAGAAACCTAGATCAACCAATCCAGCATGGCAACAAGCTGTTAAGACCCCGATGAATGTCACATAGTCTGGTTTTAAACCAATGCTGGAAATCTTCTCAAATAAACTAATGGCCTCTTGGCTATGACCATGTTCAGCATACCCATTAATCATGGATGTCCATGATATAATGTCATTATTTTTGGTACCATCAAAGATTTTTGAAGCCTCTTGTAGACTCCCACATTTTGAATACATACTAATTAGAGCACTATGAACCATCACTTCATGATCTAAGCCAATGCACAGGACATGAGCATGCACCTGCTTCCCTGGCTCAAGAAGTGCCATGCTTCCACACACACTAAGCAAGCTAGCAAGAGCAAATTCATTTGGTTTTGGCCCTTCCCTTCTCATCCATGATAGATAATCAAAAGCTTCATTTGCATAACCTTCTTGAGAATAAACTGCAATTATAGTGCTCCAAGAAATAATATCTTTTCTAGTCATACCACAAAACACTTTCGAAGCCGAAGTTAACAGCCCACATTTTGAATAAAGAGAAATGAAGGAATTCGCTACAGACATGGCATCTAACAGACCTAGACGCAATACATGGCCATGTATCTGTTCCCCCCATTCAGTTATAGCAAGATTTGCACATGCAGAAATTACTGCTGCAAAAGTGTATTCATTGAGACTGACGTATGATTTTCTCATTCTTGTAAATGCTTCCACTGCATGCTTTTCTTCACCCATCTGCACATATGTTGTGATAAGGGTTGTCCATGAAACTACATCTGGCATCCTCATTTTTTCAAACAACCGCATGACGTAGTCCGGTTTCCCGCATTTATTATACATGGTCGCAAGAGTGTTAACCACAAATGAACCCTCATCAAGCCCTTGTTTTATTGTTTGTGTGTGTATAGCTTTTCCGTAATGTAAAGAACTAGAATCAGCAGATGCTTTTAAAGCAATGGCAAATGCATGTGAATCACAGCCCACTTTCGATCTCCACATTTCAGAAAAGTACAATAATCCCTTTATACTACAACCAGCATGTACAAGCCCGGCAATAATGGAAGTCCATGATACCACATTTCGTGTTGCCATTTTTTCAAAGACTCTGCAACCTTGCTCCACTTTGCCTACTTTCATGTACATGTCCACTAGGGCACTGCTGACAAATACTGAGTTTATCAAACCGGATTTTACAGAAAATCCATGCAACAATTCTCCAAAACATATGTCCGTGGCAACTGCACAAGCCTTCAGTGCAACGCTAATCAAAAACTGGTCCTTTTGAAGCCCTGATTGAACCCACATGTTTGAGAACAAGGCCATCGCTTCAAATGGGTCGGACGCATTGACATAGCCGGCCATTAACGTGGTCCATGAAACCTCATCTCTGTGAGACATTTTATCAAACATGTCCCTCGCATCACACAGTTGGCCACATCTCACAAGTTGCTTCAGTTCAGAGTTAAGTTCAAGCATGTCATGAACAAAATAGGGAGTTGAGGCTAGCTGTTCTGGTTTTGCTTGCCGCATCAGATCTCTGCAAGCAGTGCCGATTCCTGATAAAATATACTAACGTAAATGAGGTCAACACATTGTTGAAAGAAACACGAATACATTAAAATAACCATGCAAAGCTTACATACATGAATACTCTTCAACTATTACTAATCCATCGACAGTTGAACAACATGAGGTGTCTACAGAACAATAATTTATATATAACAACAAACAAAAAACCTGGATAGAGCGAATTGAGAGGCCGGGGAGTGTTTGGGTGGCGAGAAAGTGAGGGCTGGAGGGCGAGGGCAGGTGAAGAAGCGTAGCCACGATGCACCGCCAGAAAAACGCGCGTCACGTGACAAAGTCTGAGGGCTAAACATAGATTCCCAAAACTGAACATAGAGTAGCCTTAAATCTCAGGGTTAGTTGTTTAACCTTTCGAGATGCTTATGAATCAGAGAGGGAAAGGTGGTTTGCATCGGGGAGAACACGACGATGGCATGGTCGTAGGAGCGGCGGTGAACGCGATACAAACGCACATTTGGTTGTAGGAATTTTGTCGAACAGTTTGCGCGCGTTCAGCACACATACAATAAGCATATATGATATGAGGTTGGAAACCGAATGGTTAATATATGAAATGAAAGAGGCGCCCCAGTGGAGTGGGCGATGATTTCAAGTTGCTGCGGTGGGATTTGAATGGAATTTATGTTTCAAACTTTAGCAAGACTATGTGATTGTGTCCATTTATTTTGGCATCAATTATTCTTCTAAACTTCAACTTTTTATTTCATTTTATTATATGTGTGAATTTTTTTAGTGAAATTATTAAAAAAATTTTAAAAAAATTTGTTTCAACCCATAAACTAATTCACTAACCCATACTAAAATATGAGAACACCTTACGCACCTGTGACACATGCTTTTTCTCGTATTTCCTCACGTTCTGCATGCGTGGTGAATTTATGTACAGACGTGCTTTAACCTTTTTTCTTTTTCTTTTGAAAGTAAACGTGCTTTAACTTTTGTGAGATTCAATCAACTAGTAATTATTTGATGAACGGAAATGTTAGGATAACGATATTTTTAAATAATAATAAAATAGATAACAACAAGAAGTAATTATTTGATAAAGAAAAATGTTAAAGTAAATAACACTTTTAGATAATCATAAGATAAGATAGACAACAATAAAAAGATAAAAAAAATGATATAAAATTCATTAATATTTCTCACTTATAAAATCACAATTTTATCTATTTGTTATTGTTCATGTTATTGTTATTTAAAAATGTTGTTCTCCCTAACTAACAGACTACGAATATATATATATATATATATATATATATATATATATTCTCTCTTTAACAATTATTTTATTTTTCTTCAACAATTCAAAAAATTTAATTTTGTTTGGTTGACACTTTAAAAATTATATTGGTGACAATGAAGTTTAAACTTAAAACTTACATATTATCCAAATCCTTTTTAAAAAAAATTGGCTAAATTAATTTTTTAATTATTTTTAAATCAAACATTATTTATTTGCAAACTAGTTTATTTTTACAAAAGTTTAAAATAGAGTCACCAAAATAATATATCCTTTAGGATAACTAGTTTTATTTTATATTATGATAACTTGGGTTTTTGACTTCTCAAATGCCCTTATCTTATATATAAACAAAGGTAGATAAAGTCGTCTCCTTCTTAAAGAAAATATTTGCGTTAGGAGATGTAATTATAATATCTCAAACTCGATTAGTCAATTGATAATTAGTGAAATTCATATACCAATACAAATAAGTCATTTTTTTATTTTTAAATTTTTATAAAAATATTGACATCTCTTTATATTTTAATAATTATAATTTATTTTTAAATTTAAAATAATTAATAATCTTCTTACGAAAAAATAATGAATAATTAAAATTAGTGAGACATATAGTTAATTTTTAGTTATGAATAATTATATAGGATAGTTATATCCTTGAAATTGATGAAAGATACAATTACACACAAAAAAAAATGTACTTAAAGAGCTTAAAATAATAAATTTTAAACTTAAAATGCATTCTATGTTTATTAAAAATATAAAAATTTTAATTTTTAATGTAAAGTTTGTTAAGCGTTGGTGATCAAAAACTCTAATAATAAACAAAACAGCGTCCCAATAGAACAAGCAAAGCTGGTGAGCTAATCCTGAAACCCTCTTTGACTCCCTCCATTAACCCTCAGAAACCCACCCAATTGCTCCAATTTTCGTCCATGGCTTCTTCTTTGCCTTCAGCAGAAGAGGTCAGCCTCACGGTCAACTCCAGAAGAAGCAGCAACATCAGCAACAGCAGCAGCAGCAGCATGGTGCACCCAGTAGCGGAGATAGCACCACCACCAACTGCAACTTCGAGAAGACCGGTTGATTTCATTGAGGTGAAGCATTACAAGAAGTGGTTCTCTTGGCTCGTACCTCTCTTCGTCATCGCCAACACAATCGTCTTCGTCGTCACCATGTATGTCAACAACTGCCCCGAGAACTCTGTCTCGTGCATTGCGCGGTTTTTGGGCCGTTTCTCCTTTCAGCCTCTCAAAGAGAATCCCCTCCTCGGTCCTTCATCGTTGACGTGAGTTTCTTACTTTCCTAGCTCCTATGTGTTTTTTTTTTTTAATAAATAAAAATCTACAATTTCGTCTCTTAAGAAAAAGAAAGGCTCAGATTGCTGTCCCTGATTAAATCACATACAATTTGGTACTTGAATTTATAACTTTGGTTCCTGAATTTGATAGAACTGATCCGTGGAGAGATTAAATTGTTCTGGCATAGGCAGCGTTTGGTTCCTGCAGAGAGAAAGTGGAACTGTAGGTACATGCCCCCCCCCCCCGCGGGTCCATTCTTTATGGAGATACAGAAATTAGCTTAAAATTATTGTGGGACATAACAATTTTGGGTTTTTCATTTTTGTTCTACATCCCTTTCACTAAATATGTTTCTATCCCCAATGTCTATGTCTATGCCTCGTGTGTCATGGGGCACGAACCAAACGCAATGACCGGATTTTATGTTTTTCTAATTTAGGGACGGATTTACAGTTTTTTTCCGAACGAAATTATAGTTTTTTTCTGTTTTTTATAGTTAGTATGATGTATGATATATGGCAGAAGGATATTGCTGACATGAACTGGTTTCCATGAATCTAAATTATGGATTGATTGTTGTTGTGATTGAACACCTTTTATTGCTCTAGGCTACAGAAGATGGGGGCTCTTGATGTGAGTAGAGTGGTTCACAGACACCAGGGTTGGCGCCTCATCACTTGTATGTGGCTACATGGTGGGGTTTTCCATCTGCTGGCAAATATGTTGGGAATTTTAGTCATTGGAATTCGGCTCGAGCAGGAATTCGGGTTCAGTATGTTTGACATATTCTAAATTAAGACCTTGTATTGTTTTTTTTATTTTTTATTTTTTATTTTATTTGTTTTTCTCTATGTACCTTGACATTAGACCAGGAGAACCTTAAGATAATTGTTACAGACGGATAACTTGTATCATTGGTAGAAGTAAAAGATTTTAGTTTTTCTGCTGAGCGTCATCTCCTATTATTCTGTATTACTCTTTGTTTTATATTCCTAGCATGGTTTGACTTCTGTGTGTAAAGTAGATAGATAAAGCTAACAAGAGTATAATAAGAGTAGTTCTGAAAAATTGTCAACAAGAGAGTAATAAGACTTCTGGAACTGATAGTTGGTGAAAGGCTATGACATGGTAGCCTGTAGAGTCTGGACCACAGAAATTTGATACATAACCTTCAATAATCTGATTTGAGGACTGTACTGTTTATTATCTGATAACAGATCAAAATGGTACCAAATATAATTCCTTCATTTGGTGTCTCCTCTTGGATCTATGATTTTCTGATTTGATGTTATTATTTTCACTATCCTTAAATTCTTGACTGATTCCAGTAAAAGTTGTGTTACAGTGCTTGTTGGACTGCTATTTGTGATTTCTGGATTTGGGGGGAGTTTGCTTTCTGCTCTTTTCATTCAAACAAACATCTCTGTTGGTGCCTCTGGTGCACTTTTTGGCTTGCTTGGAGGCATGCTTTCAGAACTCATTACTAATTGGACTATATATGATAATAAGGTGCTTACAGAATTTCTTGAATAAGAATTATGAGTATCTCAAAAAAATGTAAAAAGATTGTGCTCTTGAAAGCTATTGACAATCACGATTTTCTTGTTATGTGCAGCTAGCAGCACTCTTCACCCTTGTGATCATCATTGTTATCAATCTTGCTGTGGGGATTCTCCCACATGTGGATAATTTTGCTCATATTGGAGGCTTTCTTACAGGATTTCTTCTCGGGTTTGTGTTCTTTATACGCCCCCAGTTTGGATGGGTTAACCAAAGATATGCTCCCTTGGAATACTCTCCTGCACGAGCTAAGCCTAAATTCAAGAAATATCAGTGCATATTGTGGGTCCTTTCCCTGATCATTCTAATTGTTGGGTAAGCATCTGAAGTGTCAATTTTTCTGAGATCAAGTTACTCTAGCTAAAGTATATAAAAGGATACACTAGAAAATTATGTAGCGACACAATGCTCTGACTATCATTAAGTAGACCTTGGAAAGAATTATCAGGTGTTGTTGGGGGTCATTACCTCCTTATGCATTGTTCTTGTTTTGGTGCCTTGGATGATCATGAAAAAGTTAGTCACGCTACTAAAATTGTTTTTCTACTACATCTCCTCTCCTGATCTTAGGGTAAACTGATAAGGACTAACCAGGCAATGAGATAGCTAGGATGTTGAAACATTTTCTTTTGTCCAACAAAACAAACCAACCTAAGGTTGATATAAAAAGTAGATCAACCATTTACTAATATTAATGTGCATGCATATGTAGAATTCAATTTTGTTCATGATTCATTGCAACTTCTGCCTGAATCCTGATGTTAAATTGTCTATGTGACAGGCTTTCTGTTGGCCTGGTTGCACTTCTCCGTGGCGTTGATGCAAATGATCACTGCTCCTGGTGCCATTATCTGTCTTGTGTCCCGACTTCAAGATGGAGCTGCCATACAGAGGCTGCATATTGTTTGGTAAGAACTTTACCTGAAACTGAGCCTCACCTGAATAACATGATCATATATCTCATGAAATCACCCTTTCCTTTTACACAAACTATTTTATGAATTGGCAACACATATTTTACCCCTTTTTCATGTATTATTCTACCACCAATGTGGCATACTTTTTCTTTTTTGAAGAATATTAATAAAATAACATGTTTTTTCACTCCCTGATAGCTTGCAACACTTTTCAAGGAGTTAAGGCAATCTTTAATAGCTTTGTTGTATTATAAACTATCCAAACAATTTGTGATCTCCAGTCTCCACAAATAAAAACCATGCGGCTGCTACTGTTAGAGTCTCACATTGCTAAGAGATAAAACCTGGCTAGCCTTTACCTAGATATGGGCATCCCGGCATAAGCTAGCTTTTAAGGTTGAGTTACCCCCACTCAATTCTTAAGGTAATATCAAAGTCTATCCTGAGTTTAATATTGGGCCCACCCACATATGTCAAGTCTTGCAAAATTCGCACTTCATATTAGACTCATTTAATTCTTAAGAGTTACCATTACCTAGACCAGTCTTTTCATTACAAAGTATTTTTTTTATGATTAAAGATGGCTTGTTCTTGATGTTAACCGCTTAAAAATTTCATGTTTTGTTCTTAATTCCTGATATTAGTGTTGTTTGCGATTACGAGTATTTAGTTTTGGTCTATATATTCATGTTCTTTAATACCATAACTGCAGTCAAACCAGCTTGGCAACCAGCTGAACGTAACATGCTCAAGCAATGGCAAGTCCAGAATGTACAACTTGCAAGATCCAACCAGTTCCCAGATACAGCAGTTGTGTACTCAGCTTTGTAGTTAGAAGTTTTTGACAAGAAATGGTTGACGGTAGGAAATATTTTGTTCTTTTACTCAGAGTAGAGTTTCAGGCTCCCATGAAACACTATAATACTATTTACTTATCTTTGGCCTTACTGGGGATAAAAGACATATTCTTGCCTTAGTAGATTTGTAGTCTCCTTTTCTGTATATAATAGATTTATTTGCATCCCCCCGTCCCCCCTTGTATTCTCAGGATCGAAGTACATTTACATCTGATTTTTACTATATATATAAAAATGAAAGTTGGGTTTACATCTGATTATACAGTAATTTACATCAGATTAGTTTTTAAAGTTTAAGTTGATATATTGTCAATGTAAAGATTTTTTATGCGTAAAATGTTTGAATCTTTACCTTTTAAGTCATATTTATAGAAAAATTTGATTGAATATTGCACCACTGGAAATACACGTTGTACTGATGAATTTATGTCCCTCGACCTGAACTAGCCGACCCTCGTTACTCTCCGCATCATTTCGCATAGAAGTATAACAAGAACAACTTCAACGATGAGTTGATTTAGATGTGGTCGGCAATCATGTTGGAAAATGACTTTGGTGACATTTTAAACTTTTGAGGGACGTGATATTATTATTTAGAGGACTAGTGAAGTGTTTATGTGGAGTTTGACTGACGGCCCAAATCAACGGTTTTGTGTCATGACACAATTTCAAACGATGGCCAACTGAATATGGTGATATCCATATTTTTGATTAATTAATTCGATAGCAAGATTCTTAAGAAAATTAAAAATCAATCGGACCGATAGTGGGCTAAATTTAATGATGCCTATGCTAGAGAAAAGTTTCTGCTGCTTCCAAGGTCCTCCATGGCTACAGGTCAGGCAGTTCTTTTGTGTCATGCAACTTTGGCTCTCGGTTTTTTTTTTTTTTTTTGTGTCTCAGGGTTAGTGTTGTGTCTTTGGGTATCATTTAGTGTCTTCAGGTTTGTCTCTTCATCATTGCGATAGTCATTACATTTTCTAACTCTCTGCATCATTTTTGGTATTGACACTTCTACGCTTTATAGTTGTCATTTTTATGTCTAGATTACGGTGCAATCCCTTGTTGCAGTCACTTTACTCCTAGCTGTAAGGAGCGCCGAGCACAACAACAGTTTTCACACTCAATGATAGCTAGTGACCCCCCCCCTTTAGCTTTTGTCTTTGTTAGTTTTAGTAATTCCTTTTTTAAACTTTTTTGTTTTGCAACAACGTGTATTTTGTAACGCCCTAATAGTTAGTTATTGATTCATTCACTTAATTACTTTAATTAATAATCAATTGTTATGGTGTTACATATTCACAACTCCTAGTAGATAAGAAGAAATTGAATCTGGCAAGACATTTGATTTGAATAAACAAACTCGCTCGCGGTTTGACAGTTAGAGACTCCTCCTAAATTCTCATGAAAGAATACTATGATGGAAATGCACTTTAAAGAGAAGGGTGTCTGTCTAACAATGACTCTCGCTGATAATATAAATTCTAAAATGGTTGAGAAAAATGACAATATTTCGAGAGTGCCTTTCAACAATTGAAGATCAATAATTAATTGAGAAAAGTTAGAGAAGCTCAAAAAAATTTATCTCTTATTATTCTTGTTTAGACTTTTTAGCCATTTGAAGACCCCCTATTTATGTCATTATGACTTTTATATCTCTTGGATAGAAGATCAAATTGGGATTTAACTTGTTCATTTTAATTGGAATCACCAACATCTAAAGTTTATTAGATTACATCTAATCTAGATTTCGTGTTATTTTTTTTCCATCCACATGACTTAATAACTTGAGTTAATAATTAAATTGGTCTCTAAAAAATGTTTTATTGCCCAACTTAGTCTTGAAAATTTCAAAGTGTTAACTTAGTCCTTCTATATAAATTTTTCACAGGTTAATATGGGCATCGGAAAAAATAAAAATTAATGACTAAATTGACACATTAATTTTTTTCAGAATGAAGTTGGGTATTAAGTGTGATAACTTTATCTTTTAAAATGCTTTATACTTGGCACCAAAAAAATATTCAAGTATTTAAAGTGCTTTATGAGTGCATTCTATTCACTGGTGGTGAGTACATTTAATCCGCTTGAGCACTTTGGCAGACTCGGTAAAGAAGAGATGTGACAGACTCAACCTTGAGGGACTATTTAGTTGCTAAAGAAGTGTGGATGAGCATTGGACACGACTTTACACTTGGTGATTTTTTCTAGCAACCTTTGCTTTGCTTGATTGGATTGAGTGAAACATTTGATATAAAGTTCGAACCTTGTATGGGGTAAGTTGTCCTTTAACTTATGCTACCATTTGTAGCTCCTTATGGTTCCACAGTTTCAAGGCTATTTTTGATGGAGAAGCGGTTTTTGACTGTAACTTGCTTAGGAGAAGTCTTACTTTGGTTAGAGTACGTATACTTAGCTAATAGCTACAAGTGAACTATCAAATGTGCATAGCTTCACTGTTGAACAATTTCTTGGCAAAATAAGCTTTGTTGGATCTGTTACAGACCCTGGCACTGCTGGTTTTTTTACTGCTTTTATTTTAGTCTGAAATTGCATTGTATAATTCAAGTACATTATTTGTCATTTGTTTACATATCATAACTCATACCCTTGTATCTTGGTCCAGTTCTCTAAGTCTTAGCTGAAATGCCCTGCATGTTTCATTCCATGGTCTATACACAATGACCAAATAAAGCAGAGAAGCTTCGTTGTGAAATTGATCAAATAGATTTTAATTAGTCCTAAAATGGTTTAAGCTGAATTTGCTTAATTTCTTGGACTGAGGATGGATGGCCTTGGCATAAGTAGGCAATTGCTGAATTTGACATTCTCACGAGAATATCTTCACACCAACCTTCGTCATCAACACCAATAAAACCAAAACAAGAAGAAAAGGCTGAGAAATCCAGATTTCAAGAACATGTCAACATCCAGAGTTTTGTTGGATGCCTCTACCTCTGATATGTACGGTTGGAGAAGGGTAGTTAGTTAGGAAGTTATAGTTGGTTAGAGCCATAACCGCCATAACCAAATAAACAACCATAACTGAAACTGAATGAGAAATTCAGTTATAAAAGCAGTGTAAAGTGACAGAGAGTTATGGAATAAGAATTGCAATTTACCTCTCATCTCTTCTATCTCTCCAATCTCTCTGATCTTGCTCTGTTTTTCTCTCTTTTCTTCTATCTTCCTGTCATTGGTATTCAGAGCTGTTCGATCCTCTCATGGCGGAAGCGACCCATTTGCAAACGGCAATGCGGGAGACGGAAGAGCGGATCATGGCGGCGATTGATCCTCAGCTGTGGGCGCTGGAGCAGCGTTTCGAAATGCAGTACTGTGATCTTCAAGAAGCCATGCCCGACTTAGGGTTGCAGCTCACGGAACTGGGATTAGCTAGACGCCACAGGGGAGGGAGCGACGGTGAGTACAGTATGCCTACTCATCTAACTCGATTAGATTTCCCTAAATTCAATCGCGAAGATGTTTGCTCGTGGATCGCGAAATGCGAGAGGTTCTTTGCTTTGGATGGAACGCCGGAAGGAGAGAAAGTAGCGGTGGCTAGCATCGCGATGGACAAAACGTCTTTCCGATGGTTCCAGAGCTTGGAACAAGGAAGAGAGGGAAGACTCACATGGCGCGAATTCGCCGACGCTGTACAGGTCCGATTTGGCACAGAATTTGATTCTCCCATGGAGGAACTCAAGAGATTGGTGCAAAACAGAAATCTTGAAGAGTACCAGGAAGCGTTTGATAACTTGGTTTGTAGAACCGAATTGAATGAACACCAGAAGCTGCAATGCTTTATTGGAGGACTGAACCCCGAGCTTAGCAATGGAGTCAAACTTTTTGCCCCACGAACCTTGTTAGAAGCTACAAGAATCGCAAAGTTGCAAGAGCGAAGCTTGGCTCTATTACATAAACGCAGCAGCTTCAGAGGGAGCACAGGGGGATGGCAGGATAGGAGACCAGGTGAGAAAAAAGTTGACAAGGAGGTCCCTGGAGTGTAGAAAGGTATCTTGGGAAAGCCAAATTATACTTTCCAAAGGAAACTGACTCCTAAGGAGATGGATGAGCACAGAGCACACAATCTATGCTATTTTTGCCATGAAAAGTACTCCCCAAACCATGATTGTCCTCAAAGGAAGAAACTCCAAGTTTTTTTCATGGAGGTAGATGGGGATGAAGAAAACCTGGTCACAGAAGAGGCACGATTCAATGTTTCTCATGAAGTTGAGGAAGAGGATTCTACTATATCAGTAAGCACTAATCTTACTGTCTCTTTGAATGTTATCCATGGTGATTCTACATACCGTATGATGCGATTAATAGGGTGGATTGGAAAGCGAAGGATTTTTGTGTTGATAGACACAGGTAGCACCCACAATTTTATAGATGAAAAATTATGCCAAGAAGGGGTTGGTCAATTGAAGGCTATGGCTCCAGTGCAGATACAAGTGGCTGATGGGGGTTTAATTCAGGGAGCAGGTAGATGTGATGGCATTCAATGGAAGATGCAAGGGTATGATTTTGTAACCTCTGCTATTGCTAGTCCTCTAAATAGTTGTGACCTTATATTGGGAATGCAGTGGTTAAGGGAATGGGGTACTATTTCTTGGGATTTTCAGAATTTGGTTATGGAATTTTGCATGGGGCCTAAAAGAGTACAATTGACTGCTGTAAAAGGAGCAGCCAATAGGTTGGTGAATGATGCAAAATTCAACCAAATGTTAGTGGAGGAGAAATTTTGCTATATGTTGCAATTGTTACCTTGTGCTACAAATGGATTATGTTATGCATTGGTGGCTGAGGAAGAAGGATTGGTGTAGTTTGAGAATCAGAGGGCTGCATTACTGGAAGAGTTCCAGGATGTCTTTGAAGAGCCTAAGCAACTACCCCACTTCGAGGATTGCATGATCATAAAATTGTGTTGAAAGAAGGATCCAACCCAGCAGCTTTAAGGCCTTATAGATATCCTCCTGCACAAAAGGATATCATTGATCACATGGTTAAAGAACTATTAGAATCTGCTGTGATTCAGCCTAGTTCTTCACCATTTGCTTCTCCGGTTGTATTGGTTAAAAAGAAGGATGGGAGTTGGAGAATGTGTGTGGACTATAGGTGATTAAATGACATGACTATTAAGTCTAAATTCCCAATTCCTTTGATGGAGGATTTGTTGGATGAGCTTGGGGGAGCTACCATTTTCTCTAAACTTGATTTAAGGTTAGGTTATCATCACCAAACTAGTTGGTTATTGATTTATTCACTTATTTATTTCATTATTACTCTAATTAATAATCAACTGGTTGGTAGGGTGTTACACATTCACAATTCTTAGTAGATGTTGGAAGAAGAAATTGAATCTGATTTGAATGAAAAAATTCGTTTGGGATTTGACAGTCAAAGAACCCCCTATTCTCCCTTAAACGGATGGAAATGCAATTTAAAGGCGAGGGTGTTAGTCTAACAATGGTTCTTAGTAAATGTTTTCGTGCCCAACTTAATCTCTAAAAAAAATTAAATTGCTAACTTAGTCTCTCTATTTTATTTTTTCCAGAGCTTAATGTGAGCAACAGAAAATAAAAAGTTTAATATCTAAATTGACACTTTAATTTTTTTAAAAACTAAATTGGGTATTAATGCTAATAACTTTATTTTTTAAAAGAATTTAATCATATTTTAATCAAATTTTAGGAATATGAAAGATGAATAGACATTTTTTGATGGTTTATTTTTGAAAATTTTTTGATAATTCTCAATATAGCTGTCAAATAGGCCCGCCCTGCCGTTTATGGCCCGCGGACCTAAACGGGCCGGGCCGCCAACCCGTTTATTTTTTTAAAAAAATTTAAAAATTCAAAATTCAAAAAAAATTCAAAAAATTTAAAAAAAATTCAAAAAAAAATTATTTAAAACATCAAAAAAATTTTGCAGACTCACGGGCTAACCTGCGGGCTTAACGAGCCAAGCTTAAACGGGCCGACCTAATTTTTTTAAAAAATTTTTGCGAGCTTATTTTTTATAAGTAAAGTCTGTCCATTTAATCGGGTAAACGGACTAGACTCACAGGCTCGCTTCGACGGCCCTAATTCTCAAACAACCAGAAATTGTTTTTAAAAAGGTCAAAAGGATTGAATTGTATCGAGAAGGGTATACGCGGGGTTTGCAAATACTCTGAGGAGAAGTGGTTCTTCGAACAATCATCCTCACCCTCCGTTTTCTCTTCACCTTACCCACACACTCCATGAAACTCTGAGCTTCACTCTTTCACTTCTTAACCCCCCCATAATAATGGCGGTTCGTGCCGTCAACACCTGCTTCCTCTTCCGTTCATCCTCGCCTCCTCTCCGCTTCTCCTGCCGCAGCGTCAGCTTCCGCCTCTCCCCCGCCTTCCTCCCTCCTCCCACCTCCTCCGATTATGGCGGCCGCGTCCACCGCCGCTCCGTCCACAGCTTCTTCGACAGCGTCATGGAAGAGCTCCGAGTCATGCTTAAACGGCGCTCCAAGAGAGTCTCAGCGGCTTCCAAGTAAAATCCCTGCTTCCTTTGTTTTTAGCGAAGAATCGACTTTTATTTATATTCTCTATTATTGTAGCAACCTCGAATGCAAGGTTGGTTTGAACGAGAGATATTGATGCAATCTAAATTGGTTAGTTAGAATAATTAGTTAGTTAGGGATGTTGATAGGGGAACACCTTCATTGCAAATGATTGTTGAATAATCAGAAGAAGTGATTCTTGTGAAGTTCTAAGACTTGCTGGAAGAGTCTTTTAACAATTTTTCAGTCACGGTTCATGTTTGGATTTCCTTATATGTTTAGAGAAAAAAACGTTTTTATTTTCTGAAAGTTCTAGTGAGGTTTTGATTATTTGCTATTGTGGTTGTGGACTTTTAACATAAGCTAATTCTCAAACACGGGAGAATACTCCTCTAAGGCGAATTCAAGTGAGCAATTATGGGTGTTTGTACCTTATATAACTTGGTGGGTGAGGATTAAGATATGTAAATTTGGTTCTAAGCTTGCACAACACATAACACACATATTAGGAGAGTTAGCTTTGTGAGGTCTTACTGACCTGCAACAGATCATTGGTATTAATTCTATTAAGCATTGATGTCCAAATAAAGGATTTAACCTTCGAGGGAACTTTGGACTTCCAAATTGGTTTATCAAGGCAAAAAGAAATGTTGTTAGCAGAGAGGGTTAGTGAATTGAAAATTAGATTTACAAGAAAAAAGTCTAGAGGGATCAAGAGGCCAAGACCTTTTATCCGGGCAAGGACAAGGAGACAGAGTATTTGTGAATTTTGACGTGTCCCTAGTGAACAGTCTTAACATTTTCTACAAACCCATTTGAGATGACTGCTATCGAAAGGAAGGCTTGTAAATTTTCACATAAAGCTTGAGTTGCAGTTTCCTAGCTTTGCCACTGCTTCAGTTACAATGTCAATTAATTTTTTTTTTTTTTATTCAACAGCATGGGATTGTTGAATGGAGAGCTTGTCGAGGACAGACTTGTGAGCCGTTCGTTGCAGAAAGGGTTGCTTTTAGAGTTCAAGAAGGATTCTGATAGAATGCTGTTAGCAGTTGCTCAGAGACCTGATGGCAAGAAGAATTGGATGGTTTCTGATCAGGTTCTATTAGAAACAGCATAATGCGGCATGTTTAATAGGTTGCTAGGTGTCAGAACTATTTGTATTTTTATAAATGATATAAATTGATAGACTATGTGTAGTCTGATTATTCCTTGGTTTTCATTGGGCTGAAGAATGGTGTCACTACTTCCATCAAGCCACAACAAGTGACGTATATTGTCCCTGGTATTGACAATTTTGACCAAGCAGATATTGCAGATTTCATTCAGAAAGCTCAGGACAACATGGTCAGTTTTACAATAGGATGGTAACAGATATTCCAATTTTATAACTTTTTCTCTTCTTCTGTTGATAAGTAATAAACTGGATGATATGATGCAGGATCCATCACTTCTTGAATTTGCTTGGGTTGAGCTCCTTGAAAAGAATAAGTCTGTGACAGTTGAAGAGTTAGCTGAGGTATTGTAATTTCTTGGCTGGATGTCTAAGTATGCTTTCTATATCCTTACTCATGCAGCTTGTTCTGTAGATCATTTTTGGTAGTGCTGAACCTCTTGATAGCTATTCTGCTCATCTCTTGCTATCAAAAGATGAAGTATACTTTACTGTGCTGGAGACAAAAGGACCTCGTTCTATATATGGACCTCGACCAAGTGAGCAGGTAGATCTATTATTTTCAGTTTCAGTGTAGCTTTTAAAGAAAGTATTATTCATCACATAGGTTAGTTATGTGGCTCCTCTTCTAAGTATATTCCTAACATACATGTGCTCCGTCCAGGGAGGGGCTCTACATTTTTTTTAATACCTGTTTTGGATTTATTGTAAATTGGGATCGCAATTTAGTAGTTTAAAGCCAATACTATTGACCACTTAGTGGTGGCCTTCCTTGTTTAGTAGCAGAATTCTTCCATAAGGTGTCAATTACCATGCCTTTCTTCTTGATGAGTGTAAAGAGACATATAGATATGTCTCTTTACAATGAGTATCCCAATCATTGTTACTATTATATCTCTCTTGTATGAATTGTTTCTTAACGGAGGTTTCTTTGGCACATAGCTGATCTGGGATAAGTTCAAGGTTTTTGGCTTCTATTTGGTGTAAAGCATGCACTCTTTTCAAGGAGGTTTCTGTAACAAATAAGCTGAGGGATTTGGCAGCTTAGCTACATCGGTGTTTTTCATTTCTTTCTTTTTTGAATGTGTTTTCCTTTTTGGTTGAGGAGCATCCCTGATCCTCCAAATTTTCTTTTCATTTTTTTGCATTACTATTCTAGATAAAGTGGGAAATAGTCTTCTTTGCTTGTCCCTTGCTCATTATTTAAAGTACTAATTCATTAAATTGTGAATTGGTAGCCAGTAAAGTGTTACACTTTTTAGCATATGAGGGTGTGTATGTTCTTTTGGTTTACTTTTCTAGTTATTCTGAGATGTCAGCTTGGAAATATATTTCTAAAAAATCTATTTTTGAAAAGGAAGGTTGAGGAGCTTATTCGTAGGAAGCTTGCTAAGGAGGCTGCTGAGAAAGAATTTCAGGAGTTTGTGGAATTGCTGGCCTCAGCAAAGTCAATGGTTTCACAAGATAAACCTCCTAAATCTTCATGGATGGATGAGGAGAAAATTTGGAAGAGAATTGAGTCACTTGAATCATATGCTCTTGATTTTGCAAATGATGAACAAAGGAAAACAGCTGGGATGGTAACTTCTTTCCCCAAACCTAGTTTGTTTTGATTTAGCGTTGTAGCAATCATTGCTTTTCTTCATGTAGTAAAGGATATAAAGTGATCAGAAAATAAAGAAGAGAAAAGAATTTATGAGTGAGATTCTCAAACTTGTTATTCTAAAAGATTCTCAAACTGGTTTTAGTTAGACTACTTGTATGTATTTATTATGCTAATGGATCGGATCATGTAGAATGGTAGTACCTACTCCAATAACGCTCAATGCTAACAATGTGAAAGGCTGGTTTTGGTGGATTTGCTTGTCTACTTGCTGGGAAGTTTAATAGAAAAATCTTAGAATCATAATGCATCTCTAGACTGTTGATTGTTATTTAAGTTACTGGAGTTAACTTACTTGTTCTAATAAGTTAATCTTCTGTGCCACTAACAGATACTTAAGGAAATGTGTCTTGCAAAAACAGCATCGTCAGCTGTAAATCTCCTGATAGATATTGGGTATTTTCCTGTACATGTTAATCTTGATTTGTTGAAGTTAGGAATTCCCACTGATCATTCAGAAGAAATCATATCGGTTGCTCAAACTCTTCTATCTGACTCATCTGATCCAGATGAGGTGAGTCTACTTTGCCTGATAATATTGCTAAAATATGAGATATATGATATATGTTCTCATGGCTGGGTTCTTTAGAATGATATTTTCATATTTTGAGATAATGTATGGGAAAGAAACTTTAAGATTGTTAATATGCTATTACACTTACATTCTTGTCAAGAACCATCTCTCCTAAAAGTTACAGCTGTCGGGTAGATGCAAATGAATTATTTTATATCTTAACTATTCTCTTTTAAAACCAAATATTACACAGTATGAGACTCATACTAATTGTCATAAGAGTTTTGTTGCGGGATTTATGTTGTTGTATATTGCTAAGATAAAAGTGTAATGTGAGAATTATTATTAATGAAATGTTTTTATTTTATTATGAACTTTTAAATACTTTTTTTATTATAGTTAAAAGTTTATTCAATGAAGATTATTACGGAAAACCATTACTTGTATGGTATCTAAATATCTTTTATTTATTAGTTTAATATACAAAATTGGGAAAGGAAATTTTTGGATATTTAAAGTTTAATATCTAAAATTGCTAAATGCAACAAACAAAGACATCACTCACATCACACCTTGGAATTTGTGGTGATTAACAATGGTCATGCTGTTATGATTATGTACCAAACTCCTCATAGAAAGTTGGATTTATCAGGTTCTTTCACTGAATAGATGGACTATGCAGCCTTTGCAATTGTTTTAATTTTATATAAAGGGTGGACTCTCAACTTTTCTCATTCATCTTGTTGTCCTTTATTGCTGTAATTATTTTAATTAGTACTTGGACGCGTCTTAATCTTTTTGTTATTAGATACTCATTTTATTTTTGGCTTTGGCTATGATCAGATTAATAGGAAGGATCTTACTGATTTAAAGGTCTATGCCATTGATGTTGATGAGGCTGATGAGGTATTCAATGAATCATCTTAATTGTTGGTTCTGTTGAGATTTTGATGTGTTGCTTCATTTTTAGGGTGCCTACAGTTTTACTGACTAACCAAAACATTTAGCTTGATGATGCCGTGAGTGCAACAAAGTTGCAAGATGGTCGGATTAAAGTTTGGATACATGTTGCAGACCCAACTAGATATGTTCAACCTGGAAGCATTGTGGATAGGTATCTGAATGAGATTCAACGAGACCTATTAATGAATTTTGATATATTTCCACCTTAATGTATTCTGTGGGATGCAGGGAGGCTATGAGGAGAGGAACATCTGTTTTCTTGCCCACTGCCACATATCCTATGTTTCCAGAAAAACTTGCCATGGAGGGTATGAGTTTGAGACAAGGAGAGCTTTGTAATGCCGTTACTGTATCAGTTGTGCTGCATAATGATGGCAGGTAAATTTGTGGTTTGAGATTCTTCTCATGGCACACTATTAGTAGAACATGAAAGTGCGGGACGTGAGAAAACCTGTTGGGACCCATCCTGAAGTGGGGCCGGGAGTTTAAGTTGGCTGGAAATATTTCTGTCTCAGCATGTGTTTGGTGTCGTATCTTATCTTTGAGTAATTGATACTGTTTAAGCATGAAGAAAAATTAATGTTGTGTTATTTGTTCTTAATTAAATATTTGGGAAGGGAGATCCATTTTTTTGGTTCTTCAAGTTCAAGGGATCAGAGAGATTGTTTGAGCTGATGCTATCTCTTCTATCCTCTTTTTCTTTTTCCCTGAAGGAAGATTCCTTATCCTCAATTCCTGCACTAGTTTTTGTCTCAGTGGATTCTTCTTTTGTTTGTCCAAAGTAGTAGTAGTAATAATAAAAAAATATATATATATGTGTGTGACAAAGAATAGTAGTAATAATAATAATAATTATGCCTAGGATAGTGACATATGGAGATGGCTTGCTGTTAATAATGTCCTATGTGGTATCAGCATTGCAGAATGTTCAGTGGTTAACTCAGTGATCAAACCAACATACATGCTGACATACGAGAGTGCATCTGAGCTACTCCATTTGAACCTTCAGGAGGAGGGTGAACTGAGAATTTTGTCTGAGGCTGCGAACCTTCGTTTAAATTGGCGCCGTCAACAGGTTGGTTTTAATTTCATTTTGACTTGTAGTCGTAGGCTTATAAAATTTTGTATTTCATGGTATTTAATTTTTATTGTTTTCTTTTCAAATTAAAGTACTTGATTCTTAGCTTGGGTCACATAGCACTTTGTAGTTGAATAATAAACTTTTTAAAATATCAATTCCGTAATCTCCTTTGAGGAAGTTATTGAACTTGACTTCATTGACTGCTCTACAGGTTTCAACTGTACCTAAATAAAGCATCGCCTATCACTTAAATTATTATTTTGCTTGAGACTAATTTCTGAATGAATGACTTGAGATGAAACCCTCTCAGGCCATGAATTTGCTTTTAGTAATTGGAACACACTCTTCTGGATCTATGATTGCATACAGAATTCAGTGCTTATATTTTAAGTTAGTTAAAGCGCTGTTGAGAATTATTAGCCTCTGATACATCAACTTTTCTTTTCTCTGCCTTTGTTCAGGGTGCAGTTGAGACAGCAACATTAGAAACTCGCATTAAAGTGTCTAATCCAGAGGATCCAGAGCCATCAATAAATCTTTACGTGGAAAACCAAGCAGACCCTGCAATGCGATTAGTCTCTGAGATGATGATCCTTTGTGGCGAAGCTATTGCCACATTTGGATCTCGAAATGACATTCCTTTACCATATAGGGGACAGCCCCAATCAGATATAAATGTTTCTGAATTTGCTCACCTTCCAGAAGGGCCTGTTAGGAGCTCTGCCCTGGTCAAAGTAATGCGTGCTGCAGAAATTGATTTCAGGAAGCCAGCACGCCATGGGGTTTTGGGAGTTCCTGGTTATGTTCAATTTACATCTCCCATCCGTAGATATTTAGATCTTCTTGCTCATTATCAGGTAAACTGGGTTCAATTTTATTATTTAACGGTACAATAGATTGCATGCACTGGTGCTGCTAGATGCCTGCTATAAAATTTAGATTTATGAAATCAGCAGGAATTAGGAAAGACAAGAAACTAGATTTGGGAAAGTGGAAAGAAATGAAAACAGTTGTAGCCTACACAAGTCCGGAGATGCAGTTAGTGCAACTCTGGCTGCTTGAATTGTCCCATATCGAAACATGAGAACGAGAGGACTTTGGTAGTTGGGAATTTGGGACTGTCTGTACTCTGTAGATTGTTGAATGGGATTTATTTTTCTTCCAACAACGGGTTGCGGGTAGCGTGGCTGGAGAGAAAGGGTAAGAGAGATAGAGAGAGGGAGATGCCATTTTGATAGGATTTACTCCAGGGATATGCCATTTTGATAGGATTTACTCACTTAAGCAGTCAATCCATGGGATTTGGAAAATGAAATCAATTTCTAATCTATTTTCATAAACCAGACACAAGATTTAAATAAGATTTTGATTAAGAACTCAAATCAATTCCCATTTCTTGGGATTCCAAACACTACCTTAGGTTACATAGATCCAAAGGGAAGCCTTTGGAATAATTTTGGGGAGTCTAAGAGTATCAATTCAGCAGAGTTGAATTAGATAAAGGTTTTCATCTTTTCTTACTTCAATTTTGGTCCAGTTCTATCACTTTGTTTCCCACTTGCCTATATTTTCCTCCCCTCCTCTTTGAGGATTTCTTATCCTTCTCCCATCTTGTACATTTTTTTTATTTTTTTTTTAATTTTTTGCTCTTGGCATCTCTACTCCTTACTGAATACGAGTGCCTTCATTCCACATCATAATGATATTTCCTTTTCAAATGAACTATTTAGTAGTTCCTGGTTCAGCCTATCCTTAAATGAGTCATTTACAGATAGATATTAAATGTCATGTGACATTTATTCACATGTAATATAAGCATTCAATGGATTTATTCATGCTAAGAACACTTCCTAGAAGGCTCGATTTTATAGCTCTAATATATCACGTTTTAGTTTTTATGAATATATAATCATCATACCATGAAGAGTTTTGCAATATGATTTTAATTTTGTGTAACTAGCAATATTTTTATCTGTGGGCTTTGCTCATTCCCAAACTGCCTTTGCAAAAATGCTTTTGTGAGTATAATTGATACGATATACTACATCTTTGTACGTTATTCTAAGGGTTTTTTCTGTCTCTGTTTTGGCTGTGTCTGGAATGCTTATTTTCTTTAGGTAAAAGCATTTCTTAGAGATGAACCTCTACCTTTTTCATCTGGTAAGCTTGAAGGGATTGCAGCAGTTGTAAATGAGAAAGTGAGAGCAGTGAGGAAGCTCAGCAATATTAGTCTTCGGTACTGGATATTAGAATATTTACGAAGACAACCAAAAGAGAAAAGATATCGTGCATTGGTCCTTAGATTTTTGAAAGATCGAATTGCAGCTCTATTGTTGGTTGAGGTAAGCAACTAATGGTTTCTAATTATATAGTCTGTTTGGCAATACATGTCATTTGTTGATTGTCCTTGTGGAAATGATGGCAGCTTTTAAAAAAAATGATGGCAGCTTTTAAAACATTTAGATGAGCGTCTGCCTATAAAAGCTACAATTGTGATTAGTTGAGAATGACTTTTTTATTTAAGTTTTAGATCGATGGTGAAAAGTAATCTCAATCATTTCATTAGGGATGATTGAATTTTAGTTTTCTTGTGTTATCAAAATAATTTCTATGCTTGCCGAGATGCTTATCCAGGCTTTAATTTTTAGATCAATGGTGAAAAGTAATCTCAATCATTTCAGTAGGGATAATTTGAGTTTTACTTCTCGTGTTATCGAAAAAGCTTCCCTGCATGCCAAGATGCATATTGGACAATTGAAGAGCTAATAAAACTGGGGGAAAAAAATGATATTATAATTTCTCGCCTTTCATGGCTGTCTCAGATATCCTCAGGTTATTGTTTTTACTAGGGCGTTTTTACTCGTGTTTAATGTGAAAGGGTGCAATTTGTGATATTCTACTCTGATTTCGAAGTTGATTTCATTTGCAGGTTGGATTTCAAGCTTCTACCTGGGTCTCCCTCGGAACTCAGGTAGGGGATGAAGTAGTAGTTAAGGTGGAAGAAGCACATCCACGTGATGATGTTATTTATCTGAAGGAGGTTGTTGCAAAAGGATGACTTTAGTGTTAATATATGTTTATTGAAGAATGTTTCAATATTCAATGATTATTCAAAAAGGTGCGTGTGTGTGTGTGTGTGTATATATATATATATATATTTTCTTTTTTTGTCAACCAACACCTGAACCCATATTCTTTCAATTGAATGGTCTTATTAAGTCTCATTCAGCTTGGTTGGTAGGATGCACCGTCCTTGTCCACTGCATGGAAGAAGAATCATGTGCTTAAAGTGGCAGGATTTCAACCTTTGGAACTTTTTTCAAGCTGTTCAAGTTTTGTAGTGCATTTCTGGCAGAGAAATTCAGACAAGTTTTGACTAGCATATCCAAGCATATTCAGGCTTCAACATGATGCTAGCGAACACTGTACAGTCCTTCAAACTACCTCCATTGTCACCCAATCACATAGTGACAAGAAGTTAGCGGGTTTTCAATCCCTCATTCCCTCTTACCCAGGTAGCTTATGCCTGTTCTATTGATTTGGTAAGACATGTTTTGACATATTTGTTTATAGTAAGTAATATATTACCAGAGGCAGTTTTTTTTTTCCTTATTTTTTTCTTCCTGAAAATTCAATATTATGAGGGACTTTTCTCCAGTAATTTATTTTGGCGTGGTCTGTGACTGGCTTTACCGCTTCGTCTTTTTATAAATATCTAATTGAGTTTTCATCTTTGTAATCTCGCACACTATGTGCCAAAGGATCGAAGGGGGAGACTTGCATTACAGTGTCATATGGAAGGAGACGTTTTTGTATATGCATCCCATTACTTCTGTTGCAAATGTCACTATAATTGATCGAAATTGCGAAATGTGTTTGGTGGGGGAAAAGTAACAGTCATGTTGCAATCCCAAATTAATGGTTCCCATTTTATTATAACTACAGCTTTTGCATTGTCAGGATGTTAAGAACATTCCAAGGTATTTTGTTCCTAACTTTTAACGCCTAAAATGTTGCTAAGATTGGTGAAGTAGATGTGTCCTAATGCGAGTGAGGGAGTCACTAAAAAGAAATACCATGACGCTAATCAAAGTATGCACACTTCTCTTTGCAAGAAACACAGTAGACTTCAAAATATTCTATACTTGTGGAATTCTGGTGCTGTGGTGCTGTTTTGATTGCATTTGAGCATGCAAGGTTCTGCTTGTGATTTGAAAATCAAGCACACCTGGGTATTAATTTATTCTTAATCATTTGGAAAGAATACAGCCTTTTTTAATTTATTTTTTTGGGACAGGCCAGAGTTTGTGCAAACTATCAATCTTTGGTAATGTTAGAACATATATCTCGGACAATAAAGTTAGATATAGACCTGAAGGGGTTGAATTTTTGGTTTTTTTTTTTTAGCAAGTGCCCTTACGGAATTAAGAAATAGAAATTTTATATTAAAAAGACAAATTTAAAGTGTTGAAAACATTAAAAATATTGAAACACTCTAAATATTCTACTTTTAATCTCTTTAGCAAAATCTTTAGTGTTTTGGTCGCTTATTTTTGTTGATACAAGTATACAACGAATTTTTTTTAATGCCCTAAAACGACTATGACTGTGACAGGTTGGTATGAATTATTGTGCAAATAGATGGCTGCAACAATAGCATGCTTCGCAACAGGGTCGACGTTTCAATCTTACATTATTTTTATTTTTATTTTTACTTTTATTTTCCGTGCCAGGGTGACGAGTAGACTCAGGTAAATCTGAAAAAGGAGGTAGATGCCTACCAATGAGGATGCATAGAATTTGAAAGAGCACAAACATTGAGCTTGCATCAAAAGGTGCAATAGATGGGTTGGTCTCGACAACCACTGAGATGCGTCATGCAAAATGCATGTGATATGCTTGTTGGGTCCAACCATTGCTTTTTTTCATTTTTGTTTTGCTTTGTTGTTTTTGGTCAGTTTCTTCAGCATCTCAGTTAAGGCAGAGCTGCAGTGCATTTAGTATACTAACATGACTCCCATTTTTGCACTGTGGTCACCACACAAACAGTGGTGTGTCTCGGTCTCCATTGCTTTCCTTCCTATTTAAACCCTTGTGGGCCCACTTGTCATTTATGATGATGATGATGTGAAAGGCTGTTAGGTTTGGTCATCGGCTTCTTGCTCTTCCAACTCCAAACCTTCCAGCAGAGGATGGAACAAAATGAAAATTTGGACATTTATTTTATTTGAGAACCAAGATAGTAACCTATATTATACTTTTTAAGTATATTGACACCGTCCAATGCCATCAAGATCTGTGAATCTGTGATCTTTAGTTTGTGGTGCAACAAATTTGTTGTAAAACTAATTAAAAATAACACAAATATTCTAAATAATCTCCAAATAAAAAATAAATATTATCTTCAACTAATTAAGCAAGCAGAAAACAAATATAAAATTAAAAATACATAACACAATAAAAATTAAATTTCTTATTAATATGTCTTTATAGAGCTGACTTAGCTTGTAATAGCTTACTTTTGAGTAACTTGTACACATAAACAAACAAGTAAAATCACTTGTAGCATTGTTTCAGCTATAGGGTATCTTCCATGATTCAATAGGAGCGTCCAAAAATGTCCGAGATATCTTGAACAAGCAGGTGGTACACATGCTTAACCCAGAAATTAATAGAACAAAATAGTTGAAGAAGTAAGATACAAGCTTTTTCTTGTGTACTCGCATACAGTAGAGATGCTCTTGAGCTCTCCTACACTCACTGATTTTCGCTGATCTTTTATAATAACGGTTGTCACGTAAGACTTGGTAAGTAAAGCAAGTATATTAACATGCACCAAGAGATGGGCTTTTTGACCCACTAGAGTAGTTTTTCAAACAAATTCTAAATATAGAGTAGTTTTCAAACAAACACTTATGAATAATTTAGTTTTTGCACCATTTTCAAAATAAAAAATTCTAAAACACTACTCTTTCACTGAGTGCTGACACGTGGCAAAATACTCAAACAAGACATGTTTCAGGAGGGCGACAGTGGCGTAGGGGTGGTGGCAGATTGGGAAGGGAGGAGTGATATTCAAGGACGAAGAAAGAACATGAGGAGCACCTTAGGATTGTCTTAGAGATCTTGAGAGATGAAAGGCTTTATGCAAAATTCTCCAAGTGTGAGTTTTGTACTAAAGAAGTGAAATTTTGGGGTCATGTGGTATCATATAAAGGGATATTTGTTGACCCAAGACAATCGCGAAAGGTTGGGAGCTCGATCTTCTCCTCTTTTGGGATATGAATACGCAATTATTCTTACTTCATACTCAAATACATTGATGAGTCTATTTGGTAACGTTGTGGCAAAGGTTATCATCAACGGCAAAACTATTCGTTCCGCCTGCAATTTTGTTGTACTTCCCTTTGAATCTTTCTCTCATATGGTGCTAGCCATTGTTTCTCAATGTGTTTCTAGTTGACAACTTGTGTTCTCCTCTCCTTACCCGATGACATTTATTGTGTAAAAGATGATAAAAAATCTCATATTAGGTAGTTTGAATATGTGTGAAGAAAGTCTCTAGAAACTCTTCTTTTCTTTGGTAAGTAATACTACTACTTGATAAAATATACCAATGTAAGTGAAAGAAATGTAGTAGGAAAATAACCCCCCCTCCACCCCACCCCCACCCGAGACTCTAAAAATTTTAAGGAGGCATTTGGTATGAGGTGAATAGATTATTGGTAATCTTGCTATTATATTACCTGACAATCCACATTGACTTGTTTGGTTATGCAATATTAATAGGCAAATACATTGATGATTACCTCCAAAGCAGTCATTTGGATTACCTCCATGAGATGTGTCTATCTAAATTACTACCTTTTAGATGATTTTTCAGCTTTTATTTTGACAAAAATACCTTTAACATAAACAATCCCCTCTCTCTTCATGAGTCACCACCACCACTCCCTCCGCCACCAACATATACCACCTACTACCACCGCCACCACCATCATCATCACCACAGCCACAACTACCACGTCACTTCAGTCGTCACCACCACATACCACTAGCATTGCTGCCACCGCCACTACTACCATTGTCATCACCACCACCAACACCTACCACTCCCTCCACCACTATCACCGCCAACATATATACCACTCATCATCACCAACCAACATCACCATCGTCACCTCCACCACCACTGTCACCATTGTCATCACCACAACGACCACCACTACCATACCCACCATTGTTGTCACCGTCACTACCAACATCATTATCGTCATCACAACCACCACCACTACTTCCACTACCCACCGCCGCCGCTCTACTACTACTACCATAATCGTCGCCACTGTCACCACATCCATCACCGACACTTTTACCATGACTCACCTCCACCACCATAATCGTTGTCATCGTCACCACAACTCCTTATTTCCACCATTGCAGTTGCCGCCACCATTGCCACCACTACCTTTGTTGTCGCATTTACCACCACCACTGCAATACACCAACTAATTTTTATTATTTTTATTTATTTTATTGTTATTATGGCTTTTATTTATTTAATTTATTATTATATTATTATATTATCATTTTATTTATTATTTAGAGGCATTATGGTAAAATACATATATTACCTTACAATCCTTTTGTTATATCAAACGTGATAATGTAAATTGTTAGTTACATTACATATACATACCAAACACTGCAATGTAACATTACTAGTAATTTAAATGTGATAAATTTTTTGACAGGTAATTCAAATTACTGATAATCTTGATAGACAATGTGTCAAATGCCCTCTAATAAGAAAAGTATATTAGATGATCAAGGGCAGTCAAGTAACTAGAGGAGAGACCAAGAAAAATCCTATGTAATACTATTTAAAGATATCTAAATTTTAATGGTTTGAATATTGATATAATTTATGAAAGAATATTAAAGTGCCACTTCATTCATGTAATTGATCCCATATAGTGAGACAATACTTAATTGTCATATATATATATCAAAGATGCGTTACATAAATGGAATTTTGCCTCAATAATTATTCTATAGATTTTACTAACAAGTGTCCTAAGAACATTTGTTAAGAAAACATAAATAATAATTTTGCATTGAAAAATGTGAATCGTAAATGTTTTCACTTTAAAAAACTTAAAACTTCTCATTTTGACTTCCTTAACCAATACTTTTAGAACATTGGTTACCAAAAACCAGTCTACTATAACCTGTCATATATAATTCAATTGTTAATCATTAAGGGATTCTGTAGAAACCAAGATAAATTCAAGTGTAACTTAAGAATAAAGCTTGTGCATGATAACCATGATGTGACTCAGTAGACAAATTGAGTTATGATTAGTTCTATGTTAATATATAACTTGAATGATCGATGTATGAACACATTTAGATTTTTAAAACAAGCTTCGGTATGACTGTAACTGAAATACAAGTTAAGAACTCAAGGATGGGAACAAATTTGATGCAAATCTCAAAGTCAAACTGGAAAGAAAAGATATAAAGTTGCATGAAACTAAAAGTCAGCAGGGGAAAGGAAATGCATGTTAGTATATTCTTTACATTCAATTGTTTAATACATGCATAGCATAATACACAAACATAAAATATATTCCACCGACAAATTTATTACCCTTTAATGATGGCTAAATAAGTAAGATTAAAATAGGCATATATCCCTTCAACATATGAAGTGTGGTACGGAACTTCCGAACTGTAAAGTACAGTTCTTTGCTTGGAGAACAATTTAATGTACTAGTTCTAATTTTTTTAATTACATGTTAACACAAATTTTTAATCACCATTGTGCACACAATTAAATGCATATTTGGCCAGTTGACGTTGCGTTTTAAGTGCGAGTATACTTTAAAAATTCTCACATTAAATAATAATGAATTAAGTGGAATATAAATAAATGAAAAGACTCATAAACAGGTTATCTTAAAGTTTTAAGTGAAGATATAATATTTGACATGATTAGATAATTTCTCATTTAACTTATCAATATTAATCTTTCTAAATTATGGGATCCCCTACCCAACAATTGATTGGGCCAAAACAATAAAAAATTTCGTCTTCAAATCAGTCGGAAAAAAAGGTAAAATTTCGGGTCCCAAAGTAAAAGTAATTAAATAAATTCGTGATTTGTATTTATTTTTACAAAATGTATTTAGACAATGATTTAGATCTTACAATTATAACTAAGTTCACTTTTAGCCTCTGCTAAGTTGAAAATGAAAAATGTATATTTTCATTTTTTAAAAGTAATTAGCACAAATTATTCTTGAAATTTACTAAAATTTCACTTCGCCTTAAACTATGTTCAAATTACATTTTATCTCAATTTTTTGTTGCTGTTGATCACCAATGACCCGTTAGATTTTTATTTTTATTTTATGTGCTTTCTATTTTTAAAAGTTTGTAAATAAAATGATAATAATAAAATCTTTACTCTTGTTTTGGAATTTTGCGAAGAAAATAGTCAAACATGAAACAAAAATAGGAGATAAGATTTTATTGTTTTCACTAACTTTAATTAAAAACATCGGAGAAAAATTGAAAATTGAAATCTAACGGATCATTAGTGATTAGTTACAAAGAAAAATGAATTTAAAATACAATTTTTACATATAATTTGGGATAGAATGTAATTTTAGCGAAGTGCTAATTAAATTTTTTTTATGTATGCTGAACACTTTTACGACTATGAAAAGTTTAACACATGACTAAGGGATATTAATTAATACCACGCGAAACTATTGATAATTGCTCCAACTTTTGCCTTTGTTGTTGTTGTTTTTTTTTTTTTTTTACAGAAAGAGGAATAAAAAAACTACTAAATTTTAAAATGCAAGTTGCTATGCTAGAATGCATAAATTGAAGGTCCTGACTCCATATCGCACTTTATGCCGTTCTTTTTTCCTTTATTTGTTTTTTTCAAAAATAAAATAAAATAAAATAAAACAAATTATCTTTGTAAGGTGTCCCTTTTAGGTATGTTTGTAAGTTTTATTTTAGAGAAAAAAGATTTTAAAGAATTTAATTATAATTTTAACATGTATTAAACCTCTCAAAACCTTTCATTTCTTCTTCTTTCTATCCAAAACAAAACTTGCAAATACACCCATAATCGCCAAAAACAATGTGCCTTTTCTTTCTGTTTTACCAATGGGTAATTTGTCATTCGTGTAATATATTATTCCTTCCATCTAATACTAGATATTACTTTTGATACTAGCACACAAATTAAGAAATTAATTAATTTGAACATACTTAAAATAATACGTGTTAAGTGTTTAAATTAAAATACCCTCACAGTGTAGGAGAGAGTTTCAAGTTGTGAAAAATTGTAATACAATTAATATACTGGTAAATGGCTCATGACAAATAAGGATAAAATTTTAAAAAACAAATAATACATACTTCCTTAAGCTAATCGAGTGACAACTAATTTTGGATAAAATTTTAGATTAAAAGTGTCATCTAATATTGAACGGAGAAGTACCTGATCTTTGTGTTGAGATTTTAGGTAGTGATTACAATGAGACAAGAAATATAATTGAGATAATTAATTTTCAAAAAAATAGATATTTGATTTAATTGCTAAATTAAATCTTGAGTTTGAGTATTTTAAAATAAGAAATGATCTCATTTGTGAAATTATTATATTTTGCCATCCATACTTTAGTTTTTGCAAAATTAATTTACCCTATATATGTAATATTGATATTAGGGTTTACGGTTTATATAGAGTAAATGTTCAATTTAGTCTTGCCAAATTATTGATGGACCAATTTGATTCCTAACAAAATCATAGGTCTGACTTGGTTTGTCAATTTTAAACATGGGTCATTTTAGTCTTTCTGTGCTTAGCCACACTTTATAAATGCGGCTAAGCACAGTTTTAGTTCAACACATCAAAGAAAATATCATCACGTTCCCCTTTCCTTTATCTCAAATTCCCAGCTCCTTTGTTTCCCCTTTCCCCAATCCCCCTTTCTCTTATGTGGTTGAGGATGCAACGCCAGAGAAAGTGCAAGTAAAGCAGTGACCTGACGGCGTTGTAGAAGTGGCAACGGTAGTCGTAGGATGGCCAAAGTGGAGCAACTGTAGTGGTGAAACTTGATGATGATGCAGTTAGGCAGGTGTTGGAGGGATTGGGGGAGACGAGAACAGATAAGCTAAGATCGGTATGGAAGGAAGGAAAGTAATGATAATGTCTTTGGTATGCTTAATTGCACTTCTAAAAATTCGTTTAATTACATTTATAAAGTGTGACATAAGGATCAACTTAGCCCATGTTTAAAATTGTCAAGGATCGAATTGAAACTTTTTTTTTGTTAGGGACCAAATTGACTCATTAATGATTTGACATAAACCAAATTGAACTTTTACTCGCTTATATATTATAGACTTCTCCTAAAGTAGTGTGTATTATGCTACTTGAGTTTTTGTTACATTTAGTCACATTAGGTTAATGTGGCTAAATGATTTTAAAATTGTGAATAAATTTCACACAAATGAAAAAAAAATGTCAAGTGTCATTCATAAAGGTGAGAATATTTATAAATAAATTGCTTAGTTAAGTTTTCCAAACATTACTTAATTGATAGACATATTTTAAAAGCATTGCTGAACTCATATGAGAAAGTGTAGCTAAATGCAAAATTAATTTAGCAACACCTGCTGAATGTGGCTAAGCGCAAGGAGCATCAAGCTCATTAGTCATTACTTTAAGAGGACATTACCAAAAAAAAAAAAAAGGAAAGACCCAAACCGCTTAAATATAGAAATATATCTTAGTCCTTTTTTTTATAGCAATAAATATATGTTAGTCATCACATATAACTCATGACTTTGACATATATAATATTTGAAGACTTGTTTTTTAAGCAAACACTGACTTGGAGTCAACATATATGTTGAACATCAAAGCTAATTAAACAAATGACAAGGGACCAAAACCAAACAGACAAAACTAAATTAAAAGGTGCTTCGATCCCTCACATTCACCGACTCTTAAGCATACAAGAACTCATGATTAGGGCGCTATCTTAGTGGAATTCATTATTTTTCATAATTAATCATGTGTTTTCCTGAGATCCAAAAAAAATATTTTCTTATTGTAACAGTTCATTTTCTTCAAAGTATGATCATAAATCATAGCACCCATGTGGTTTTGGATCCCAAAGAGCAGTGTTTGGTATATAGTACACATGCAAAAGTCAAACCCTAAATTCACCATCTAGTTAATTAGGTCGCATAACTATAAGTTGGTACTAATTTTGTTTTAACTGCACGTCAATTTTTTTTTTTTTGTTTTAACCCATATATATCAGTCCTTCTTCGAGTAATTTTATGATAAAATTAAGGTACTCTCTTGTTCATAATTACTGTGACTTTAATTTATTAGATGCATTAATTTAAAAATATATCAATGTAATGGTTATTATGAACACGGGAGGAAATATGCTTTAAATTTCTTACTTGAATTGGTGCTGAAGGTTAGCTTATTTTAGTTCTAGTCATGTTCTTAAGCGTACACATGCAAAATATTTAGGTAGAAGCTTCCAATTTTTTAATTCCTTTGTACAAATTAATGTACCTTCTAGTACCACCGCTAATTAATTCTTGAAAGAAGACAGAATAGAGGGAATTGAACATAAAGAAAAGAGATAAGTTGTGGACTAGACTTGTATAAGTGTCTTACGTGAATTACAACAAATTTTCTAATTAAATAATGGTATGTAATAAATGTATACTCTTCTAAAAAAAAATATTCACATGTCATATTTTAAGCAGAGAATTGATTGAAATGGACACAATGAATTTGATCTAAATTTTATCCATATATCATTAGTATTCATATTAAATAAGATATTTTGTCGACTCACCTATTATCTATCATTAAATGATATTACAATGAGACTCACACTCTAATAAATCTCACCTAACAATGTTAACACGACGTTCCACTTAAAATGAATACAAATAACATTTTTTTAAACCAATTGCGACCCAAAAACTTGCTTTATTATCATATATAAGATTAGATAATGAAAATGAGATGTTTTCTGAAATGTCCATATAAATTTGCTGTATGATAGAAATACATAAATAAGGTATCTGAGTAAAAAAAGCTGATCTCATTTGCATTTTTGAATTTGATATAATGAAATCTCAGGGATTGGAGTTGTTCTTTACCTTCTTCCTGAAAAAAGCTTATGCGCGAAAGAAGAAAAATGTTAATTGTAATTTATTGTGTGAAGGACATCATTTTAACTCATGCTACATTCACTTTTAAATGAAAGATTTTATTGGAATATGAGTTCCATTAAAATTTTATATAATAGTAAATAAAATGTGACTGAACACAGTATCTCATACACCATAAGAGCAAATAACACAACTCCTTCGTTTACACACCAGTCATTTGTTTTCTTTCTCTTTCATATATATAATTATATGGGTTAAGTGACAACTTAGTCCCTAAAAAATGTTTTGATGTCCTAAGTGATCTCTGAAAAAAAAATGTTAACTTAATTTCTGAAATTGTAAAATGTTTCCTTCATTAGTCCTTTTTAATAGAAGATTGCAATGTGTGAAAAAAATACTTTCTGAATGAATATTCATTGAAGGTGAATTGGTTTATATACAACCAAGTGACTTGGTGTGCAAGCCTAAAGCATACACTACAAGAAAACAACTTATTACCATCGGAGTTACCGTTGAAAATTTGCACGGTTACCGGCGACTTTACCGTCGGTCGTCGGGCAGACAGTAAAGTGTTCAATGGTAATAGATTTACTGTTGGGTAATGACACTCGACGGTAATTACCGTCGGAATAAACCGACGGAAACCGGTTCACATGTGAGTACATTTGAACCGGTATACCGTCAGTTCATGGCGAAGGTGAAAATAATAATATTTTATTCCTATACCACCGTCAGTCACTATCGACGTTAAAGATATTACTATCTTATCTCTTCACCGTCGGCTAGAACTGACGGTAAATATATTAATATTTTATTTGGTCGTTTACCGTCGGTTAATAGCGACGGTAAAGATAATAATATTTTATTCCTTTACCACCATTAGGTGCCACCGACGATAAAGATATTACTATTTTATTCCTTTACCGTCGGCTAGAAGCGACGGTAAATATATTAATGTTTTATTCTTTCAGTTATTGTTGGTTACTAGCGACGGTAAAGATAATAATATTTTATTCATTTACCTACGTTAAGTTTTTCTTAGCCGACGGTAAAGATATTAATATTTTACTGTCTAAATATTAATATTTTAATTTCATTACCGTTGGTTGCTGTCCGTCGATATCTTTCGGCTTAACCGTCGGTTATAATCGACGGTAATAATTAAATATTTAAAAAGACAAAATTTTAATTAAAATTTTATTGTTTATTTTAATAAATTATTATTTATTTTAATTAAAATTTTAATAAATTATACAATTATATTAGTAAATAATTTTAACTAATTTTTGTAATTTATAAATATATAAAAAATTAAATATTTATTTAATTAATACTAAATATTTATTTATTAATATATTTATTTAATTAAATATTTATTAAATTATTATTTATTTTAACTAAAATTTTAATAAATTATATAAATATATTAATAAATAATTTTAATTAAATTTTGTAATTTATAAATATATAGATATTTATATTTAACTAATTAAATATTATTTAATTAATACTAAAAATTTATTTCTTAATATATTTATTTAATTAAATATATATTTATTTAATTAAATATTTAATAAAATATTATTTATTTTAATTAAAATTTCAAGAAACTATTTAATTATATTAATAAATAATTTTAATTAATTTTTTAAATTTATTAATATATAAAAATTTATATTTAATAACTAATTAAATATCTATTTAATTAATACTAAAATATTAAATAAAAATTAATCAATTAAAATAGGGAATTATAACACCCTAGCTAGGTAGTTATGCTTAAGTCGTAAATAATGCTCACTAGGTTGTTATCTACTTTGGTTGGAATGCCTTTAATTCTATAATATCTATGAAAATACCATTTACTTGAAAATATGGACCAACTTGAAATTTTTCTCAACTTATTTACGGATCATGAAATATGAGTCACGCGTAGAATGAAGCGTATATTACAAGCGATAGAGCCTTGAGGCTTAACGAATATTTAGCAGGATATATATAAGCATGACAATTATAACAAACTTAACAGACAATTGACCAAGTGGTTCAACAAAGTGGTCCCCATATATACATCATTGCATGTTTAGATTCATTACATAGTTAAAAATGCAAATAATATAACATTAAGACAAATGGAACACTACTCCATTTAGTCAGTACAAAATATCAACATGGTAGACGATGAAAATCTTGCTGCTTCCCGGAGAATCTTGCCTTCAATCCTCCTCGGGATCCTCCTTAGGGTCCTCCTCGTCTGAGTCCCATTCGGGGGAGTCGTAGTCAGGAGAGTCCTCATCCTCGTCGATCTCCCACCTCAACTCGGGTATGTTGAACAACCCTCGCTAACTGATGTGTAGCGTAGAAGGTCCTGCCTCAGCATCATGGGTCTGCAAGGCTAGCCGACGTCTGATCACAGGGGTGACCCGCTTCCTTGCGGTCTGTTTGAGTGCGTAGACCAAGATGCTCGGGTGGGAATGCCGCGGCGGGGACCGAGTTTGGGTCTATCTCCACGTCTTTGTCACAGGGTGCAAGCTCATCCTCCTCAATGACAATGGGAGTGGAGGGATGAATTCCCGAAGCCATAGGTGTCGTGGATTTGGGGATGGAGTAAGTGCTAGCGGAAGAGTGCTCAGGGCATTAGTAGGCAAGTAAGAGAAAGTCTCCGTGATGATTCCCATGACCGGGTCAGTCCACAGGCTCACGCTCAGGATCCTGATCCCGTTGTTTGTCGGGGTGCTCGCTATCTACTTTACTAATCATATAGAAATTTATATTTAATAACTAATTAAATATTTATGTAATTAATACTAAAATATTAAAATAAGGAAATTAAGCAATTAAATTGTATAAGACAATAATAGTAATAACATAATAAATTTAATATTTAAAATGTTCAAATAATTACAAATCACAGCTAGTCTAACAATGAAACGTAAACACTATCATCGTCGTTTTCAGAATTTAGCTGGTCATCAAAATCATCATCCTCCTCCTCCTCCTCTTCTTCTTCTTCTTCCCCATCTTTGTCGACATCACCAGTTGAATGTTGTTAGAGGTTAGAAAGTTGAAGTATTCCTAGTTCGTCATTTGTTGCTAACAATGTGTTCGTATCTGTTGTCTGAACAACTATTGTTGTGGGGATTGGGTCTGACACTTGATACGGTTGATCATATGATGATTGCTCCACTGATTGCATGCCATCCAACTCAATACTACCACTTGGTTTGCTTTTGATCACAACTTTCCAGCTTGATTGAGTAGCTCCTGGATAGCTAGCGTAATAAACTTGTTTGGCTTTTTCAGCAACGATGAATGGATCATACCGCATATACCGCCTTGCAGGATTAATCTCAGTAATGTTGTAATCCAGATGAGTTTGTGTTCCATTTGGGGAAGGATTGTACCAATCGCAGCAGAAAAGTATAACGTAATTAGATGGACCATTGTGTGCATATTCTAATACAATAATTTTTTGAAGCACTCCGTACCGATCAGCACTCTCTCTCTCAACTTGTTGTGTGGCCATAGTTTATCACTTATGCCCTCAACGCTAACTTTGTCACGAATTTTGTACCTTGATGGAGGATGAATCTTGACTTGGCTTCAACTACAAAATTGTAGTGCTCTCTCTCAGATTTAATTAATTGAAGACTTGAATAACCTCAATCCGGATGTTTGTAGCCAATGTTATGAGTATTTTACCATTGTAGCATTAGAAGTGCAAAGTGCAACACTCGAGTGCTGCTACCCACACTTGAGTGTCCAAAGATGTACTAAAATGTGATTTTTGCATATTCATGAGCTCTCAAGCGCTCCAAATAATGCTCAAGCGTTATAGCACTAACAGACTCGAATTTTAGGGTTTTTTTATTCAGTTTGAGCTCATTCTCTAAAAATAGAACACTAAGGAACGTCCAAAGGTGTGTGGAATCAAATTTGAGGGAGAGGAAACCTTAGAGGTGTTAACTAAGGCCAAAGTGGCACCACAAGGGTGCTACGTGAGAGCTCCACACCCCTAACTAGGGCCGAGAGCATCAGCGATAGACTAAGGCCACACAACAAGTTGAGAGAGAGAGTGCGTGTAGACAATGGGAAATAAGGAAGAAGAGAAGTGTTTTGTGATTTACGGCTCCCCTTATCAAATTTGTCGATGCAACGTTAAATTCACACAAAAATATTCTCCCAAACTTGAGTTTTCAAATACCGTCAGATTTGTAGAATACAAATCCTTCAGTAATGCGCGCTCTAAATTAAATAAAAAGAGGTTTAGTTAAACAATATTTTTATTTTTACTAACAAAAATATCCATCAGTATGTGATTTGATGCAAAATGGCACCAGGTGTCTGTGACAGAATTATCGACAAATCCAAAATTTGTTGGTAAGTTTGGGCTTAACAGTTCTCCAAGCACGTTTCCAATGAATTTGACCCATCAAATATGTCAGAACTGTTGTGTCTATGTCCATCAATATAGAACGTTTTCGTTATAGTGACATGGGGTGCATTGAATTGTAGAGGGATAGAGTGGGGCGGGTGAGAAAATTTTGCGATGCAAAAGCAGGAGCGCGAGTGGATTTTAGTGGATTTGCCCTACTCTAGCCTCACACCTAATATACATAACACAATATATTTTATATATTTTTTTGTCCAATTGTGTTTCATATTATGTTGTTTCCAATTTTAGTATCATTTTCATCTCTGTTGTCTTAGTATATTTGTATTCTCTTTTCATAGAGATATTTACCAAACATAACCTAAAAGGTATGTCAAGAGATATTTTTTAAACCGTAGGTTTGTGCCTCACTATAAGAGAGAATCAACCCAACACCATGGTCCTCCCTACATAAGTTAATAATAAACTCACTTAAGTTACTAATTCTTTTAGCCTTTTCAATTTGAAAGAAAACAAACGAAAAAGAAAATCTTGAACGAGTGAATGGTTTTATTCATGCCATGAGGCCCTTGGATTCCCTGTTCCCTTTTTATCTTTTCTTGGTTCTTCCCTCTTTCTTTTTTCCCGGGTACATTTCCACCTACCTAGTCTTTTGCTTGAGAAGAACGCTTGATCAAATCATCACAGCCGTTCGATTAAAGTCACTTGAGCTTGCTCTTTTATTTGAAATCGTTCAAACTAGGTGCTTGCCGCTGTTGGTGGAGTTAATTTGAAGACTATCTTTGAGGATTTTCTAGAAAATATCTTCGAGTATAATTTTACGTAGAGAAAAAATAGACATATCCCAATTTGCAAACCACAAAAGCATCTCCACGGTTATTAGTAATCCACTAGTCCACTAGTGGAAAGAATGGAAAATTGAAGTCAATGATAATGAAAAAAAACTTACTCCAATCGATTATTTGATATTTATTCCAAATCCAACAAGTTGAGAGAAAGTGGATGTTCTTTGCAGCAAATATCTGTTCTTATTTATATATTTATAAGATTATTTTGTTTTGGTAATATAATAGTACCCCCAGAACATTGCATACTAATTTTATTTTCAGTCATCCATTTTTTCAATAAAATTATTGAAATTCGAGACTTTTCAAACAGTAATGTTAGTGGTATAATTGAAATGTAACCAACGTATATGTTGGTTTGACATACATAGAAACATACACAAACACAAATATTTTAAAATAAAGATAAGCACTTTTAAATATGAAAATTAAATAAAATGGGACCCAACAAACGTACACAAATATTTTTCCTCTAAGAATCGTGTTAAATAAAAATAAAAATGTCTCTCGTTTGTATAAGTTAAAATGATATGCTTAGATTTTGCTTGAAGACAACAGTAAGTGTGATTTCGTTTCAGTGTGAAATCAAGAACGGGCCTCTCAAGTTTGGCTATGTCATTCCAAGATGTATGCATGTGCTTTTGGGCATTAACTTTTGTATGACTTATAACATAATTATTACTTAAAAAATAGAATGTATGGGTCGAAAAATTGAAATTGTCATAGTGTAAGATGATTTTAAAATTTTCAAAAGAAAAGCGAGCTGAAATCGCCATGACGATTTTAAGTCCTGTGAGTGCTGAAATCGTCACCCTCATAGCGATTTCAGTACATCACAGATTTTTATTTTTATTTTTAAATGGTTGACCAACGGGGGTTGGTCCAAGTGGTAAGCGGCTTGGTATCGCTTAAGCAAGGTCCCGAGTTCGAGACCTTGTGAACGCAGTTATCCCCGCTGGGAGACTCACCCGCCATAGCCAGGTGCGCGACCCGGGTCGACCCGAATTAGTCAAGGCAAAGCCTTGGATACCGGGTAGGCAACCTAAAAAAATGGTATTGAAATTATCATGCATTGTGGCATGATTTCAGTATCGTCACTCATACAACTGTAAATCTTGTATCATATGCATATCACATGAATTTGTTGTATTTTGGAGAATATACTTATAAAAAATCCTGTGCTTTTCCCATTATTATTTTTTTTTTCTACGAGTAATTTGTTTTTGGTCATTTTCTGCCAGTAAATTGAGCTTCAACTTGCCTGCCCCATGACCAAACAAAATTAGCGTGAAGGAAGGCCCATGTGCAGTGCACATGCCCATCAATTCATGTTCCTTTAATGGGTGACCCAAGCATTTCTTGTATAGAAAGAAAAAAACCGAGCCAATTTATTTATTTATTAATTATTGAAAACAAAAACACTTCCAACTCATAACTATTTGCTACCCCAAAACAATAATTAAAAAAAAATATTAACAAGTGTCCTAAGAGCACTTATTAAATAACTTTAAATGGTAAGTTTTCATTGGAAAAACAAAAATTGTAAGTCTTCAAAGTAATAAAAGCATTGAAAATCTAAAAACATTCAATTTAAAATTTCTTAACAATTGCTCTAAGGTTGCATTTGGTTGTTGATATATGATACATAGAGACACAAAATCTTGTTTGGTTATGGAGGCAGATATAAAAATTTGTATCTCAGGGATAGAAAATTAGTGTATTTTTTGTACCTTCATTTTGCTAAGATACAAAGACACGAGACTGAGAACATTTTAATGAAATTTTCTCTTCCATTTTACCCATGTCATATTTATATATTGTCAACTTTGTCCTTGCTAAGTGAAACCTCAAATCCCTTCTCTTCCCTCTTCCTCTGCCGCCACCTTCACATCTTCTTGTTCTTTCTTCTACAACATTTCCTCCACCACCACCATTGAACTCAACACCTCCTTCGCCACCACCATCCACATATCCTCTACAACCACCATCCGAAACGACTAGAAAACCCGTCCCCACCACCAGCAATACACCCACAACGACCCCACCACCATTGATTATCAAACCCCTGACTTCACATCCCAGATTCAAACCCTAACAACTTAGATCCAAACCCAAAGACTTGATTCCATTATTGTGTATCGCCATCTTGTGCTTTGTCACCGTCGTTCGCTGCTGGCCTAGATAGGCCTTGTGACCCATATATGAAAGCTTGAAGATTGAGAGAGTAAGAGTGCAAGAGTGAAAGCTTTTATGTCAGTGGCGACCTTATGTTCAGCGTTGAGCACGCCGACAGTTACAACAAGAAGGAAGGGGGTGAAGCAGATGGAGCCAGGAAATGTATATTGTTTGGTAATACTATGGCTTTTTGAGAGCTATTGAGCTCTTTGGATCCTTCAAAAACTACTCTCAAATAAGATAGTAATATTATTTGGTAAAATAATGGAAAAGTTGTTGTCAGTAAGCAGAAACCACAAAAATAATGTTTGCTAAATATATTATAAAGTTTATATTAATATATAAAATGATTATAACATACATAAATATTAAAATTAACAAAGGGAAAAAAATCAAAATCTTAATTAATGAACGGGTAAAATTGAACTTCTATTAAAGTTTAAGATTATGAGTTTTTTAAAATTTTAGAGTGTCAAAATTAGTTCTAAAAAGACTATTGCGAATGTTCTCAAGAGCATCCATGACTCTCAAAAGTAAGGAACACAAGTTCTCACACTTTTCCACTTTTCAAGAGCAAGAGCACCCATCCGAAAAGTTTTATCAAACTGGATCTAGAACTTTGTTTGATAATGTTGTGACTTTTTGAGTGTTGTGCTTTCTAAAGGCTGCTCTAAAAAGTCATAGTAACATTGTTTTGCAAAATGATGTATAAGTGCGGGTCACTGGAGTTATAATAAATAATATAATAAACATAAACATTTTTTATTTTTATTTTTTATTTAATAGACATAAATGTGAAGTTGAGTAATTAATAGACATAATGGACATTAAATAATTAAAGACATATTAGTCTTTTAACATTTAAAAAGCACAAACTAACTCTACAAATTTACTCATGAGAGATCTCAAGAACACCATCTTGCTATTACTCACTGTTTTCAAATACTTATCCATTTTGTAAAATAATTGAAAATTTTCAAAGTAAAAAAAAAGTTGATAATATTTTATACAATTGTCCTTATTTAATATATAATGTAAGTAATTGGAGTTATTAATAGTGTATGTGTATATGATAAAGATAGTGTTTATTTAATAGGAATATATTAAAAAAAAATAAAGAATCAATATTATCCAAATCTAATAAGTGATCAAGTATTTGTAAAAATACTAAAATAGAAAGGTCAACAAATATTTGACAATGAAGAGAGTAAAAGTCATTATCAAAAGCACGTGAGCTTTTTGAATACCAAACACAAAAAATTAATTTATACTTTTTTTTGCAAATTAATTTATTATCAAAAAAAATTACCCAATTAGCCTAAGTTAGATGTTTACTCTAAATTAAAAGGGATTTAGTTAACAAGTGTCTTAAGTTTGCATTTAGTACCAGAGACATGATAGAGAAACAAAAATACAGGGGCACACTTTTTTTGTATTTTCTGTACTTCATTGAAGTTGAAACAAAGGGAAAATAATTTTTTTTTTCTTGAGGAAACACAAATTTGGGGGGCCTTGAAAGACATAAATTTTCTCTTATTCTGACTCTGGTAGCAAATGCAACCTAAGAGTAATCATTAAAAAAACATAAATAATAGTTTTGTAAATATGTTTTCAATAACATTGATTAGGGAAGTCAAAATGAGCTCGGCCGGCTTGTGAGTCCAACCCATTCACTCAATTAAATATACTGATCAAACGTATAAAATATGGCATGTGAATGGGTAAAACTCATTAAGGCCTAATTCGTTTAATCCGCAGGCTAAATTGGCCTATTTAGTTTTAACATAAGCATAATTTGCAGACTAACTCATTTACTCGCATTAAATGAATGGACCAATCATATAAAAATCGACTCGCGAATAAAAAAAAAGACCTGTTAAGACCTAACCCGTTTAACACCCATTTGACAGCCTTAACATTAAATATATATACACACACACACATAAGGATATCAATACCCTATGCTTATCTGCAGCTAAGAACTAGTTATGTGTACTACTAATTTTAATTATTTATTATTTTTAACTTAAAAACAAATAATGACCATTAAAATATAAAGAAATACCGATACTCTTATAAAAATTAAGAAACTAAAAGAAGAACCAAAATTTTGAAGTAATAATATTGAATATTTTATAAACTTAATTATTTTTTCAGCAAAATCTAATTAAAAATAAAAACGAAAAAGATGAGGGAGAGAAAGAGGCGAAGGAGGTGCACTAAATAGACAGTAATTATTTCCAGAGTGGTGCAGCAGATTCCCCCCACTGCTCAGCCTCCCTCCATAAGTACCCCCCCTTTCCCCCTCTTCTGCCCATTCCCCATTCGCCTCCAACCCAACCAACCCTACTCCTCCACTCTCTCTCTCTCTCTCTCTCTCTCTGCAATGGCTGGAATGGGGCTTCTTCTCTGCATTGCGTCATTGTCCTCTCTTTTTGTTGCAACCACTGCCAGAATCCCCGGAGTTTACTCCGGCGGCCCATGGACGAGTGCCCACGCCACTTTCTACGGCGGAAGCGACGCCTCTGGAACAATGGGTAAGAAACCCCCCCCCCCTTCACACATTTCCCTCTCTCACTCTTCACGTTCCTCTGTTTTCACACACTCTTCTCGTGTCTTTAACCGTTTTGCAGCCAAACCCTCCCAATTTTCTCCTTTTTCGTCTTTACCCCCATGAAACCCTCCGTTTTTTCATGGTTTTACTCCCTCAAAACCCTCCTTAAACTGTGCAAAACCCCATTTCCCGGTGACCTTTTTCTTCTTCAAAATCCACCACCTTGCAAGCTGTAAAATCCACCTCTTTTTTTTTTTTTTTTTTCTTTTCACATGTACCTAACTTAAGAAAACGAGCTTGTCACACACTTATTACCCGCGTCACACACATTTATCAGACATTAATCCCACATATATAAAGTACCACTAATTCAAGGATAATAATTAAGCGAAATGCCCACTTCTTAAATCTGGCCAAAAAACTCAATTTTCAAAATCGGCTCCTTTAATTTATTTAATTACCCCTAAAATGTTTACATGCATATAGTAATTTCAGCATCCAACTTTTCCTTTTTGTTCTTCCTTCGGGGCGGGGGTAATTTTGTCATTTCAGGTGGTGCATGCGGGTACGGGAACCTATACAGCCAAGGGTACGGAGTGAACACGGCGGCGCTGAGCACGGCGCTGTTCAACAACGGGCTGAGCTGCGGGTCGTGCTTCGAGATCAAGTGCGACTCAGATCCGAGGTGGTGCAACCCCGGCAACCCTTCCATCGTCATAACCGCCACCAATTTCTGCCCTCCTAACTTCGCTCTCCCCAGCGACAACGGCGGCTGGTGCAACCCGCCGAGGCCCCACTTCGACCTCGCCATGCCCATGTTCCTCAAGATCGCTCAGTACCGCGCCGGGATCGTCCCCGTCAGCTACCGCAGGTGAGTTCTGAGATCTTTTTTATTTTTTATTTTTTTTCCTTTTTGGTTTGAGGTGTTTGGATGGTGGGAAAAGCAGGGGGAAAGTGGTCTGCATTGATTATTGTGTATACTCAACGTCTTATGTTGTGTTTTATTATATTATTGGTTTGAATCATTTCAATTTTGTGTTTTAAAAAGTTATTGAAATATTCTTAACATTAGATTGGATTTAGATCTTATATAAAAAATAAACTTAATTGGCTATGACCACAGGTTTGTTGCTCCCAAAATAAGCACCTTCAAGTTCGATTATCCAAAAGAGCATTACCAGAAGGAGAAATTAGCATTTAGTAACAAAAATACACACTTTATTTATCACATTTTAATATATAAAAACTTGATATTAATACACTGTTTGTCTAACAAAAGTTTATGAATAGTCATGTCATTAAAAATGTTACTACCAAAATAAAATTATTGATTGATTGTTTGAGAATGTTAAATGCTACCATGTATTAAAATTAATTTATACTAATAAATTAGGTGTGATTAGATCTATTTTTATGTTTTTGTTTGGAGTTTCTTATTGATTTATAGTTATTTCTTTTTTGTTTTGGTTGGTGGGTTACTATTGAATGTTTTAGTCAGGTATAAGTCTAATTAATATATGAAAGGGCCTCTAACAAATTGTGAGAGAGGAGTAAAAGATCGGAAAATTAAAATTAAAATTAAAATAGTGAGAAATTAGAACTACCACTACCATGTCTTTATCTCTTATTATCTCTTAGCAGTTAAGATATCATCATTTTTTAAGTTAAGATTGAAAGGTTTGTTGTTTACCATTATGGGAAGTCTCCTGAAATTATGATCATGCGTCAGAGTTTTGGCGTTTTATATCATTTTCCGAAACCGGCTTAACTATTGCCCCATACCCATACCCATACCAAACAGAACCTGCAGAAGATGAGGTTGGAAAATCTTGCTTTATTTTTAGTTGGTTGTTCTCTTCTGTGTTGTTGCTAATTTTCTTGGGAAACAAACCAAAATAACTCGAGCAGAATCTCCTCAGTCAGCAGTTTCGTCCATTTGCTCCTAAACAGAATAGCCGCATGGGCATTCCATAGTGGTTGGGGATTTTTTTAATTTTTTTAATTGTCAGTAGTGAATAATGTAAGGTAATAATATAATATGAAAAGTAACCTTTCTACCAAAAATTAAAGTCATATATCAAGATAAATCAAGTTTTTCTGCAAAAAAAAAAAATACTATAGCTTATTACTAACATAATCAATCCTTAATTTCTCAATTAGTATGTAAATATGTAACAAAAAAATGTATTTTAATAGCTGTGGCTTTTTAGTTCAACATATGTGGCGTTTTTCTTTCCTTCTTTCATGAGTCATTTCAGTTTCCTATCTTTGATTAATTTTGGAGAATTCTTCATTTAATTAAGAAGCTTTCTTCTTTTGTTAATAGCCTTTTTGTTCTTTTGGGCCCTTAATAGGTTTTAGGTATGTATCCTGCAGCTTCGGTAGCTACCCCATAATTACTAAAATAACCTCGTAACTTTTAGCAGAGGATTTTGAATTCATCTTCGGCCGAAGGAACTTTAATCACTAGTAAAATGAACCCATAATTTTCCCGGAAAATCTGGGTTAATGCCTTCAGAACACAGAAAAGATAAAATTAAAATATACACTTCCCTAGTTCTGTGCCGGTGTGAAAGGAACCAATTCTTTTGGGGCTCCAAAATCCCAGTCAAACCTTGAAGTTTTAACCGTCACTGACTCACTGTGATTGATGCTTAATTTTTAGAAACAATTCTAACTTTTTTTTTATATATATTTTATTTTATTTGGGTTACAGGGTACCGTGCAGGAAGGTTGGCGGAATCAGATTCCAGATCAACGGTTTCCGTTACTTCAACCTGGTTTTGATCACCAACGTCGCGGGTGCAGGGGACATCGTGCACGTGAGCGTGAAGGGATCCAACACTGCGTGGAACAGCATGAGCCGCAACTGGGGGCAAAATTGGCAATCCAACGCGGATTTGGTGGGCCAAGCCCTGTCTTTTAGGGTCACCGGCAGTGACCGACGCACCTCAACCTCATGGAACGTGGCACCATCTCATTGGCAGTTTGGCCAAACCTTCATGGGCAAGAATTTCCGTGTTTAAAATTAAATTGAAACAAGAACCTTACCTTACTATGTAGTTTTTGACTTGTTTTGGGTTTAGTTTCCCGCCTTCAACTTTTCCTCTATTTTCCCGGTAAAGTTTGAAGGTGTGTTTGGGTAAAAGTGGGTAGGGACAAAAGAAAGAAAAAGGTAAGCGAAGGGAGGGTAGATAGGGCAAAAAAAGTGAAAGTGACTTTATATAAATGTAAGTGAGTGGAGTGGAGGTTTGCATGTGGAAGTTAGCTTTTGTTTTTGGATCGTGAATTTGTGAGTGTGGTTGTTACTAAAAAGGTGTAATGGGGGGTGTTGCTGGTATTATTTATTACCCAGCAATGCTTTCTTAACAATGGTGGCTGAGGAGGTTGCAACAAGGTGCATGTAGCCCGCAGCTCACTTTTATATGGACATGAAATATGATATGTTATATATGATATGTTTCAGTTGTTATAATCCAGCTTTGTAATTCTTGAATTATATTTTTTTAGTCTTGATGGAAATATTTGGGTCTTATTGCTAGGAATCTTACTAATATTAGTCAGCTCGAGCCATGTACTTTTGATTAAGAGGCTGAGAAGCTCCATACTTCACCCTGGTATAATGATTGAATTAACAGGTTGCAAGTGGGTTTTGTTGCTTGGGTTCTTTAAATATCTTATTAGAGATTTGATCATTGAGGATGTGTAATGAGAGAGTTTTGAAGTCAGAGATATACTTATTTTAATACGCTCAAACTCCTGGAGGAATCAAAAGAATTAGTTGCTGTTTCTAAAGTTTCTCATGGGGGAATATCTTTGTACTTATATTTTGTGGCTTAAATCTTATCGACGGGTAACAGTTTAGTTGGTAATGTCCTTATCTCCGGGTAAAGAAGTATCAGAGAACGAATCAAAGTCCTAAGCTGTGCATAAACAAGTTCGAGGTGCTGATTCGAAATCGAGCATTGCTAATTTGCCAACACATACTAAACCGAAGAATAAAAACTTCCAAGGTAATTAATTATAGCTATGTTGGCATGCTTGTCACCTTGGAATTAACATCGTATTTGCTATTTTGTAATTCGTACAATTGTAAAGTTTTGAAGCTGAGGCCCAAATCCTTTAGACCTGGACCACGATACTGATAAAGTGATGCTTAGTTTTTAAAACTCACAAAAAAAAAACTACTAAACTTATAAAGAATTTTGCCATAATATATGAATTTTGTTGGACCAAAAAAAAAAAAAACAAAAAGGAACTTTGCTAATAAAGACATGAGATACTTAGAAATAGTTCAACAAAGAATTATATATATATATATTTTTTTTTATGTTTTTATGTAATGATTTCATTTTAGAGCAAAATTTTGAAGAGGTATATATAAAGTTATTAATTATTAATAAAAATAACCCTTTTTTTATTTAAGTTACGATGTTGATCTACTTAATCAAACAAATAAGATTCTTGTAGTTACATTCTGACTTGGATTTTAAAAGATTGATCATTATTATATTTTGATTCTTAAAATTGTTCGTGGTTGAATTTGACGTCGTAATTTTTTGAGGTCGAAAATAAAGCATATATGTGAGCTAGTTAGTGGTTGATAGTGAATTGGGGTTATGACAACGGTACGTGCGATGTGGTAATTATTAATTAATGATTATGCACAGTAATGCTTTGACGAGATGACAAGAGAAAATGAGAAAAAAAAAGAAGGAAAGAAAGAAAATATAATTTCACACATGATATGTATACCTACAATATTTAAATTATATTAAAACTAATAATTAATTAAATAAGCAGAATAAAAAATATTATATGATTAAACGTATAATTTAATTACTATAAATTGACAGTGTAATATTATTTTACTCTGACATCTAATTAAATCTCGTTACATAATTACTATAATCACTATGAATCTCTGTTGATCAAGTTAGTGTAACCATTAGGCTTCTGTTAATTATAATTTAATTACTATGAATTGACAACTTGGGAATACCCTTGCGGAGGCTAACCGATGTTAGTATTCTAGATTTAAATGGAGCTCTAATTAACTTGATCGCCAAGTATGAGTGGTTGCTCAAATCTTACGACCTGCTTTTATTGTTTTAAACTTGTCAAGCATGCATACCTCGACCAGAGTTGGACTTGGTGATTTTGGGAAATGAAATTGCATGGCAGCAATAAATGAAGATAACAATTGAAATTCCAACGGGTTGAGACATTAATTTTCCATTTGTCGGTGGGCTAGCTCCTTTTTAAAGCAGCAAGCATGTGGCTCTTTCACTGTCATTGATGTGTCTATTTGTTTTCTCTTTTAAGGTACCCTTTGGTGCTGTTCTCATCAAACCAAACTTGGGTATCTTTTCTCTCGATGGAAGCTTCACCTGCCTTGTTGCTGCTCGCTCTTCAGTCACCAAAAGCCAAAGCCACTGTCTATTTCTTCAAAGAAAATGTTACTATAGACCCGATCGACCCGAATACACCGTGATAACATATTAAATATTTCCTCTCTTCTTCAATACTAGTTATTTTAGGAAAATCAAAATATTTCATAAACATAGTCTCGTTAACATTTCAATGTAAAATTCAATTTATAAACCAATTTAATCTTTAGTGGAGAGAGACTTAATGAAAAGATGAGTGATTAATAGAGAGAGAGAGAAAAATGTACAATGTGAGACTCTAACACCCCCCTCACGCTCGGGATTAGACATCTAGAGCATGGTGTTTGCAAGACTGGACATCTGCGAGTGGGTCCATTGACGATCTTAAGATAGACTTTGATACCTATTAGGTCGCCTAAAATTTGCGGTATAGTTAGAAGCGAATATTACTAAGAGTTTGCGTCGAAAACAGTACTGGTGACACGAAATCGTAATGAGATTGGCGATAGGAAGGTTACTGGCAATTGGCGATAGAAAGGTCGTCAAGACTCACTAAAGAATGGGTCGTGACAGAAGACTTGTCGTGACAATAGATAATTGGCGACAGAAAAGTTGCCAAAGGTAATTAAGAAATTGGTCGCGAGGGAATACTAGTCGGCGACAAGAATCAAGCGGTGACAGAATTCAAGGTGACTTAGAGGTCACTAGTTAACGAAGGTGTCAACGTTACAGTTCGGCGACCAATGCAAGACTGTCGCAAAGATGATAAATCATCTAAAGATGACTAGGGTCGCGACATGATGACAGTCCTATCTAGGACGAGTATTGAGATAGAATCCAAGACTTATCGGAAAAACGAATTGCAAAGTGCATCTTATGGAGGGAATTAATGGTTAACAGATTTAAACACTAGATAACCTCCTACCTGACGTGGCCACGAAGGAAAGTAACTTCCCACCTTCAGAGAAGTGGCACAACCGCTAAGGGGTGTGATGAAATAAACCACTGCATATCATGTCACACATGCAAGCATAACGACCCGAGTTATGCAGGCCACAACGGATCAAAATGATAACCATCGAAGGGCTGGGGGAAGACGGTTAATAGCAATTGAGAGCCCTGAAACTCTATAAATACAAGGCTCCTAGGCTAAACTCTTGGTGGTTCACTGACGCTCCTACCAACTCATGTAAGTCCCCCAGCCGGCAATCAGCAGTCCCACAGAAGCTCAACATATGTCACCACTTTTTCTTTTCACTTTATTTCCCTGCTTTCCTAGGAGTAGTCCATAAATTGTAGTCCCTCTCAACCTTGACACTCTTTTCTCCCCTTTCTACATTGTGATCTGTACTGAAATTCTTAGCTCTCTGCAAGGATACTTTGTAATCAAAATCATCATCCGGTGATTATTACTTCACACTCTTCTCTCAATTGCTAATTCACGTCCTTGGTCTTCACCTAGAACACCGCAATCGCTTGTCCCCTTTAAACATTCTTTTGTGTTTGCGCCGAGAGATTTCCCGAAATTATTTCACGTGAAACAATACCATATTAAGAAATTGAGTGGCCTAACTCAACCCCAAAAGTTAGCTCAAAGAGTAAGGGTTACCTTTATATATTAACGACTATCTAGGCTTTATCTCTAAACAATGTGAGACTCTAACAGTTAAAGTGACCCAACTACTTAATTTATATATAGGAGTAGAGACTTTTTTTTTCCTGATAAGTTCAGGGCAAGTTTTATTGCTCCAAATATCATCATTATAACGACCTTTAAGCCACTGTGAATCAACATAACACGGTAAGGTATGGAAAGACCTCATTAAAAACACGTGAAAAGGCCTTGTGAAATTTTACCTTTTTAGAGAGAAAAGAGAACCTAACCTAATAGAGATGTTTGAGAAAAATGCAAATTAGATTACATGAAGAGTATAATGGGACAAATGAAAATGTGACCAAATAAATGGCAGTTAAACCTTCATAACCCCCTTTATCTAGTACATAGTAGAGATGACATTTTTTGGAACTTTGGTCCGTTAAACAACATTGTTCAAACATTATTCTTGTGTACAATATGTGATTATGCTGCACTAATATATCCAAAAAAATAATGTCTAGTAAAGAACATTAAATTTATTTCATCGGATCAACTAAATATAAAAATATCCCTATGTTCCACAAACGTTGGCTATCTCAAGTGGGTGCAAATAAGTTGATGTGAATTGATGATAAAAGGTTCTTTTGCACTTTTCATTCGGAAGGACACTGAGACTTGTCCAAGATCCGAAAACATCTCGTATTGGTAATCAAAAGCTTTTGGAAATATGTTTGGCAATCTACGAGTTCATCCAAATCACAAAGATCTTTGTGTTCCCCAGCCCGCTCCGGTGTGGTACGTAGTGGAGATGGAAACTACTCATATTTTGCTGCTATGTTCCTCACACAACGGCAATTTTGATTTCCAATTCATTTGTAATAATAATCTAATGATTTAGTTGATGACGAGGTTCACAATAACAAAAAAAAAGAAGCCATTTATTAGTCATGATTATGAGTAAACCTTCACTTTAATACATTCAGTTGGCAATACTAATCATAGTAATCCACAAGTTATGAAAATACACTACTCCGTCTCTGATGCTGTCAAGGAGTGCATTTTTATAACTAGAGACAATATGAGTTAAAGGCTAATGAACATAGCATATACGAGAATAATATTGTATTTCTTAGTGTGCTGATTACAAGAGGTTTGAAGCTTATTTATAGGTTGATAAAATCAAACAATAAATAAAAAAATCAATCTAATATTGAATAAAATCATTCTCAATCAATCAATATAGAATGTAAATGCATGTATTATAAGTTTTAATGATGCCAAAATGATTTCAATGAAATTACAATAATGATGTCAAAAGGATATCAATGAAAATACAATTCAAAATTGGAGAATGGTACAATTGGAAACTTGGCAAGATACACTTTTTTCATAGTCAATAGCCTTGTATTTTTTTAAACTCAAAAACAGTGTTTGGTAATATGTACTTTCCATAGCCTGTTGCCTTTTCTTTTTCATTAACAACGTCCTTACTCGATTATGGATCATCTTTTGTTGACTATAGCATTGTGTATTCTTTAAAAGCAAATTTTTTTAATAACAAACATTTTTTATAGGCTATAACCTTGTGTTTTTTTCCCTCAAAAATATTGACTTTCGGTAATATGTACTTTCCATAGCCTATAACTATCTATTTTTCATTAAAAGAGTTTTTTTGGATTACAGATCATTTTTCATAGGCTATAGTTTTGTTTTTCTAAGAAAAAATAAATCATTTTATTAATGATAATTTTTCATAGACTATATATAGCCTTGTATTTTTACTCAAAAATGGTTTTCGATTAGATCCACATTCCATAACCTGTAGCTTTCTGTTTGTCATTAAATATGACTTTTTTGAATTAACGACCATATATCATTGGCTATAATCTTGTCTTTTTCTTTAAAAACAAATCTTATTTTTAATGAGAATTTTTCATAGGCTATATTTTTAGCCTTGTGTTTTTTTTATTCTCAAAAATGATTTTCGATAATATGCACTTTCCACAACTTGTCACCTTCTCTTTTTCATTAAAAACGTTCTTATTCGATTACGTGCCATCTTTTGTAGGCTATAACTTTGTTTTTTTTTCCCGTTAAAAGCAAACATTATTTTAATGGCCATTTTTCATAGGCTATGCCTTGTGTTTAAGCTCAAAAATTGTTTTCGGTAGTATACACTTTCCATAACCTATAGTCTTTTCTTTTTCATTAAAAACTAATTTCTTAGAATATTGGTCATCTTTCCTAAGCTATAACTTTGTTGTTTTCATTAAAAGCAAACCCTTTTTTTTTTCTAATGGTCATTTTTCATAGGCAATAGCCTTTTTTTTTTTTTAACTCAAAAATGACTTTTGGTAATATGCACTTTTGATAACCCATAGCCTTCACTTTTTTTATTAAAAACAATTTTTTTGGAATACTGACCATGTTTCCTAGGCTATACCTTAATTTTTTTTGTTAAAGACAAACCTTTTTATTAACATGCATATTTTATAGGTTATAACCTTGTGTTTTTTTCTCAAAAATAATTTTCAATAATATGCACTTTCCTTGGCCTGTAGCCAACTCTTTTTCATTAAAAAAGACATTTTTGAATTACTGGCCAACTTTCATAGGCTATAACCTTTTTTTTTTTCATGAAAGGCAAATATTTTTATTAATGACCATTTTTTTATAGGCTATAGCCTTGTATATTTTTTTTTTACTCAAAAATGGATTTTGGTAATATGCACTTCCTGTTGCCTTCTTTTTTTTTCATTAAAAACGTCCGTATTTGATTACTGACCATCTTTTGTTGGCTACATCTTTGTTTTTTGTTAAAAGAAAACCTTTCTATTAACATACATTTTTCATAAACTATAGCCTTGTGTTTTCTCTCCATAATAGTTTTCGATAGTATGCATATTTCATAGCCTGTAGCTATCTCTTTTTCATTAAAAAAGACTTTTTTGAATTATTGGCCAAATTTTGTAGGCTATGACTTTGTTTTTTCATGAAAGGAAAATCTTTTTATTAATGACAATTTTTCATAGGTTATAGCCTTGTGGTTTTTACTCAAAGTGATTTTCGGTAAGATCCACTTTCCATAGCCTGTTGACTTCTGTTATTCCTTAAAAATGACTTTTTTGGATTAATGATCATATTTTATTGGCTATAAAGCAAACCTTTTTATTTGTGAGAATTTTTCGTAGGCTATAGTCTTGTTTTTTATCTTTCTCAAAAACGGTTTTAAGTAATATGCACTTTTCATATCCTGTTATCTTCTATTTTTCATTAAAAATGTCCTTATTCTATTACTGGCCATCTTTTGAAGGCTACAACATTGATTTTTTGTTGAGCAAATTTTTTTTAACGAACATTTTTAATAGTCTATAGGCTTGTGTGTAAGCTCAAAAACGGTTTTTGGTACGTTGCACTTTCCATAACTTATAGCCTTCTTTATTTCATTAAAAAAATATTTTCTTAGGATACTGACCATCTTTCCAAGGCTATAACTTTTTATTTTTCGTTAAGAGCAATCATTTTTTGCTAAAGGTCATTTTTCATAGGCAATAGTCTTGTGTTTTTTTACTCAATGTTTTTTCTTTAGTAATATGCACTTTTCATAGCCTGTAGCCTTCCCTTTTTAATTCAAAAATGAATTTTTTAGAATGCTGACCATCTTTTCTAGGCTATAACTTTATTTTTTTTATTTTTTTTCTTTCGATAAAAGCAAATCTTTTTTCGCTAGTGGTCATTTTTCATAGGCGATACCCTTGTGTTTCTTAATTTAGTCAAAAATGATTTTGGAAATATACATTTTCCATAGCTTGTAGCATTCCCTATTTCATTAAGAACAATTTTTTTGAAATACTGGCCATTATCCCTAGGCTAAAGCATTGCTTTTTTTTTTTTTGGTTAAAAGCAAACCTTTTTTACAAATATTTTTCATAGGCTATTCTCTTGTATTTTTTTCTCAAAATTGGTTTTCGGTAATATGCACTTTCCTTCTGTAACCATCTCTTTTTCATTAAAAAAAGAATTTTTTGGATTACTTGCCATCATTTTTCATAGGCTATTACCTTGTGTTTCTTTATTTAAAAGCAATTTTTAGAAATATGCACTTTCCATAGCCTGTAATTTTCCCTATTTCGTTAAGAACAAATTTTTTGTATTACTGGCCATCATCCCCATGCTAAAGCATTGTTTTTTGTTAAAAGCAAACCCTTTTATTAACAGATATTTTTCATAGGCTATTGTCTTGTATTTTTTTTCTCAAAATTGGTTTTCGGTAATAGGCACTTTCCTTAGCCCGTAGTCATCTCTTTTTCATTTAAAAAAAGATTTTTTTGGATTACTTGCCATCTTTTGTAGACTATAGCTTCGATTTTTCACGAAAAACAAATCTTTTTATTAATGACCATTTTTTATAGAGCCTTGTGTTTTTATCCCAAAAATGATTTTCGTGTATATGCATTTTCCGTAGCTTGTAGCCTTCTCTTTTTCATTAAAAACTATATTTTTTGATTATTGGTCCTCTTTTGTAGGCTCTAGCTTCCATTTTTTGTGAAAAGAAAACTTATTTTTATTATCAGACATATTTCATAGGTTATTCTTGTGTTTTTGCTCAAAAACGATTTCTAGTTGTGTACACTACTTTACACAACCAATAGCCTCCTCTTTTTCGTTAAAATCTAACTTTAGAATATTAGTCACCTTTCGTTAAAAGCAAAGTACCTTTTTTTTATATATAAATTTCAATTTTCATAGGCTTGTGTTTTTTTTAACTCAAAAATGATTTTCAATAATATACAGTTTCAATAGCTTGTTGTCTTCTCTTTTACATTAAAAACGTCCTTATTCGATTGCTGACCATCTTTCATAGGCTATAGCTTTATTTTTTTTTTATAAAAATAAAACCTTGTTACTAACATGCATTTTCTATAGACTATAGCCTTGTGTTTTTTTCCCCTCAAAAATGATTTTCGATATGCAATTACTACAACCTGTAGCCATCTCTTTTTCATTAAAAAAAAAGAACTTTTTGGATTATTGGTCGTCTTTCATAGGTTATAGCTTTGTTTTTTTTGCTCAAAAATGGTTTTCGAGAAGATCCATTTTCCATTGCATGTAGCCTTCTGCTTTTGTTAAAAATTACTTTTTCATATTAATGACCATATTTCATTGGCTATTACCTTGTTTTTTTTTTTAAAAGAAAACCTTTTTAGTATTGAGAATTTTTCATAGGCTATAACCTTGTGTTTTTTATCTTCACATAATCGGTTTTCAGTAATATGCATTTTTCATAGCATGTTGCCTTCTCTTTTTAATTAAAAACATCCTTATTTGATTACTGACCATCTTTTGTAAGCTATAACTTTGCTTTTTTGTCAACTACAAACCTTTTTTAGTGGACATTTTCATAATTTATAGCCTTGTGTTTAAGTTCAAAAAATAATTTTTGGTAGTATTCACTTTCCATAATTGACAACCTTCTCTTTTTCATTAAAAACTAACTTTTAGAATACTGACCATCTTTCAAATGTTATAACTTTATTTTTTCCCTAAAAACAAACCTTGTTTTGTTAACGGTCATTTTTCTTAGGCAATAGCCTTGTGTTTTTTTTTTACTCAAAAATGATTTTTGGTAATTTGTACTTTACATAGCCTGTAGCTTGCTCTTTTTCATTAAAAAATGAATTTTTTGGAATATTGACCTTCTTTCCTAGGCTATAGCTTTGTTTTTTCATTAAAAACAAACCATTTTATTAATAGACATTTTTCATAAGCTATGCCTTGTATTTGTTATTAAAAATGATTTTCGACAATATGCATTTTCTATAGCTTATAGCCATATAACCAATGAAAGTACCTATTAATAAGAAAATTTGTTTTTAACAAAAAAACAAAACTATAGCCTACAAAAGATGGCCAATAATCCAAAAACATAGATTTTATTGAAAAAGAGAAGGCTACAAGCTATAGAAAGTGTATATTACTGAAAACCATTTTTGAGGAAAAAAACACAAAATTATAACCTATGAAAAATGATCATAAATAAAAAGATTTGCTTTCATGAAAAAACTAAGTTATAGCCCATGAAAGATAGTTAGAAGTTGCATTATGTTTTTTCTCAAAAATGTTTTTCGATCATATGCAATTACAATAGCTTGTAGTCTTCTCTTTTTACATTAAAAATGAATTTTTTGAAATACTAACCATCTTCCCTAGGCTATAGCTTTATTTTGTTGTTAAAAGTAACCCTTTTTATTAACAGACATTTTTCATAGGTTATAATAACCTTGTGTTTTTTTTTCTTAAATGGTTTTCATGCACTTTCCATTGCATGTAGCCATCTCTTTTTCATTTAAAAAGATTTTTTTGAATTACTGACCATGTTTCATAGGTTATAACTTTGTTTTTCATGAAAAGCTAATCTTTTTTATTAATGGTCAAATTATAGCATTGTGTTTTTATTCAAAAATGGTTTTCGATAAGATCCACTTTCCATATCCTGTAGCCTTCTATTTTTCATTAAAAATGACTTGTTGAATTAATGGCCATATTTCACTAACTTAGTTTTATTTCTTTTAGGAATCATGAAAATAGATTAAATTGATCGAACCACGTTAAATTTTTATTTTCTTTTATAACATCATATTAATTTTCTTCTTGTGTACGATCCTTTTGATTGGCCATGTTCCAAATTAGCTATCCTAACAAAGCAATATTAGCCATCCGTGTGCACCAGATACCAAGACCACCCCACCTCCTTGGTTTGGTTATATTAACCAACCTAACCAAATTTAAACTACGACTGGAAGGTGTATTCCCCGACATAAGGTTCTAAAAATTATATGTACCCCATCCCAAATAAATTGGGAAAGCCAAAGACTTTCCATATTATACACAAGAATAGAAGGAAAACAAAATTAACATATGGAGGCCAAACATACTTTCCCCACTCTATTTAAGTGGGGTAAATGCCCTATTTAGTCCTTGGACTTTACACTAGTTGACTACTTAGTTCCTGAACTTTAAAAAGTGACTAATTGGTCCCTGAACTTTGCTAATGTTGGAGTCATTAGTCCTTCTGTTAACAGACCCCCCTAACGGCTCATTACATTGCCGTTTACTTGCCATTTCATCCTAGTCATCATTGCCCCCACTCTCTTCTCTATCCCACTCACACACGAGACCACAAAACGATGTCGTTTTGCAACACACCAAACGACGTCGTTTTGCCCACTAATGACCTAACCGCCAAGGCATAGCAGAGCAAAGGATGAAGAAGGGTAAGAAGGACATGAATTGAGAAACCAAAACACCATAATCCAAAAACAAAAATCAAACAACAGCACACTTCAAATTGACCACACAATACTCCTTCACAAAACAAAAAAATATACACTCACCATATCTTCAACTTCTTGGAATCAACCCTATCCTGTGCAGCTTTAGAACCCTTTCTCTTACCATTGAGAGACATCAAAGTATCCTACACAGATTCAGCAACCTCTGCAACGCAGCGCTCAGACTCCTCCCTATACTTGGCGACATACTTGTGGGCCTCACCATCGCTGAGACCCTTCTTACCCTTCTTCATCTACTTCTTCAGAAACTCCTCTGCCACCTTCTCCAATTTCTGCTACCCCTTCTTACCCTTCTTCATTTGCTTCTTCATCCTTTACTCTGCTATGCCTTGGGGGTTAGGTCGCCAGACGGAAAAATGATGTCGTTTGGCATGTTGCAAAATGACATCGTTTTGTGGTCTTATGTGTAAGTAGGACAAAGAAGAGTGGGGGCAGTGATGACTAGGATGAAACAACGAGTAAAAGGTCCTGTAATGAGCTGTTAGGGGGCTGTTAACAAAGGGACTAGCGAATCCAACGTTAACAAAGTTTAGGATCAATTAGTCAATTTTTAAAGTTCAGAGACTAAGTTGTCTACTAGTGTAAAGTCCACTGAATTAATAGAGCATTACTGTAACGGGTCCAAGTAAATAAAGGTCTGAATTAGGAATGTCTCCAATTAGTGGAGCCAAATTAGTATAAATAGGAAGGGAAGGGTGTGACATTGGGCATGGAAAATGATATTGGTTTGATCCTAACCCCTCTCTCTAGGATATTCTCTCTCTAGTTTTCCATCATCATCTATTTCTCTTGTAATTCAAACACCAAATGCAGAAAATACTATACACATTCCATTTCTATCCATAATTCATCTTTATACAAATTCACATCATTACAAATGGTGCTTTCATTGGCCACCATGCCTACCATCCATGGTGGTGAAACCAACTCAACCACAACACCAGAAAATTCAGAAAAATTGGAAGAAAAACTTCTGATATTTAGCGGAGGAGATGCCTACTGGTGGATCCTCTGTGCTGGAAGGTTCTGGGATGCACGCCGGACACCAGAGCAGCTACGGTTGGCAGAGGCAGCAGAGGGATTGACGGGCAAGCCTTTGGCGTGGTTCTGAGTGTGGCGGAGACGTAATCCAGCCGCTACGATGTTCACATTCGAGCTCGCGTTCTTGCAGCGTTTCAGTGAGTTTGCTCCAATTCTGCCAGAATTCATGCACAATAATGTTTCAGAGTGGGAAATTGATTGGGAAGAAACTATAGAAAATTTGAGATCAGAATTACAGAACCTATCAGCAGCAAAAATTCCAGAAAATAGCAATCAAGAGGCATCAATCAATTCAATAGCAGCTCAAGACTTCAAAATTTCAGATCCAGAAATTCAGTACCATATGCAGAAGTCGATTATGGAGGAAAACCAACCTGAGATAGATCTGAGGACAGATCTAAGTGAAGGAGGGGAGGACGAATGGCAGATTCCCCCACCGGAGCCACCAGATCCGTACGGTGGAGACGACATCGTGCTGGTCATGGCTGGAGCCACCGCAGCGATGTCGCTGGACGAGGTGCAGGAACTAGCGGCGGACACGCACGGTGAGCCCCCGGCAGCGTGGGGGGTGGCGAGTCGCACGACGACAAGTAGGGCGGTGCTCATGGACTTGGAGCCAGGAACCATGGACAACATCAGGAGCAGCCGCGGCGGTGAAGGCGCCGAACACGAAGGAGGCAAACGAGGGGGCGGAGGAGGTGGATCTTACGGTGGAGGAGGTGACGCACGTGGTGGGCTGCGCGGTTTGGGGGCCGCGAGACCGCGGTGGCTTGCCGCTTCTGCTGCTGCGGTTTTCACAGGGAATGACGAGGCTACGGGTTCACTGGAGGAAGATGAGGGAAAGGGAGAGAAGGGCGCCTCAGGGACGGCATCAGGCGAGGGCGAGCGTGAGGGGCGTGATGGGGATCGAAGCCGTGACGCTCGTGGGTGGCTAGCGGCGAGGGTAGAGAGAGCGTGGTGGAGGGCTGTTGGTGTTGCTGCCGTTGTCGCAAAGAAGGAAGAGGATACCGCAGTGGACGGCGCAGGGGATACCGAGCCAGGCGAGAGCGAGTGCGAGGGGTGTGAGGGGGAGCGGAGCCGCGGCTCTCGGGGGTTGCTAGCGGCGAGGGCGCCGGTGCTGGTGGCCGCCGTCGCCGCGTGGATTGTGATGGGGCGAGCTGCGGTTGTGGCCATGAGGACTTGGGCACCATCAGCCATGGTTTGGGAAGCATGGGAGAAGATGGAGGCTAGGGTTTATTTGGGAGAGGAAGAGGAAAGGTGGTCTTTTACTCTCCTGGGTCAAGAGCAACCCATTTCGGATCACGTGGGCCAAGCCCAGTCCATTTTTTGGAACCTGATGTTTGGGGATTACATGTGGGCTGCTGGCAAAAGGGAATTTTTTATCAAATTTCCACAATATAACCCAAGTAATGAAGCCAATTTTAGCATGTTACAATTTATGCAATGGGATCTTGGAGGAAATATTTTTTTATTTTTGGACCTTGAGGATAAGGTCCATTTTTAAAGGATGGGGTATTGTAACGGGTCCAAGTAAATTAAGGTCCGAATTAGGAATGTCTCCAATTAGTGGAGCCAAATTAGTATAAATAGGGTTTAGGAAGGGAAGGGTGTGACATTGGGCATGGAAAATGATATTGGTTTGATCCTAACCCCTCTCTCTAGGATATTCTCTCTCTAGTTTTCCATCATCATCCATTTCTCTTGTAATTCAAACACCAAATGCAGAAAATACTATATACATTCCATTTCTATCCATAATTCATCTTTATACAAATTCACCTCATTACAATTACCCATTCAAGACAATAATCTGCCAAGGAAAATCAAAATTTGAGAGAGTAGCTTTCAAGAAATCTCAATTCACTCTACCCTAAGCCTTCTCAAGCTCTAGCTTAAAGGTGACCGCCCCTTTCCTGCCTTTAGTTTTGTGCATCTAATATTGGAGAATTTTCTGTACTATAATCACATTATATCTGAAGTATCATATATTAATTGGCACACCATTGATTTGACTATATTTAAAGAATGGAAAGGATAATAAAGCATACTTGCCAAATGACAAAGGTTTTTTCTAAGCAAAAAAATAAATGATAAAGGTTTTTGGTAGAATATCTATTTTTTTTTTCTGGTCTAAATATTTGTAGAGTATTATTCTTGTTGAACTAAGAAGTATAAAAAATACCAACCCAATGAACCCTCGAGGCCCAGTAATCCCTAGCCACAGAGGCACTTTGCAACGAGCCCAACCAATGTTTTATTGGTTAGTGGCAAATTTCTCTCATCCAGAATCTCGTTTTTTCAACTGGCTTAAGTTACACATAAGGAATTTTTTTGTCTAATGAGACAAAGGAAAAGGAAGGGGGGTGCTAGCTTGCTTTGTTCTAATGAGATAATGTAGGAACCCACAAGAAACCCCTGAAACTGAAAGAGGAAGAAATTTGTTTGGTTTCTAAGAAGATAAAAAAAAAAGGATGGTATATTGGTATTTATGCTTTGCTCATCTTATCACTAAAACCACAACTACTTTCGGTACCAAAGAGGCACAAAGGTCCTACTACATCATGTATGCCATCTATTCATTAACTAAATCCAAATTGTTAACATCCATGAGTGATATAATTATTACAATTTTTAACCAAATTGGAATTCATTCTGTTGGTGTTAAGAATAATTTATGTTAATAATTATAAATGTTTTGATTTGATTGATTTGATTTAATTATAATCTTTTAAATTGATAGTAATTTATTTTTGGTCGTTGTGTTTTGGCAGTTGAGTCTTCAGCCTATAAATAGGTTCAGCCTCCTATGTAAAGAAGCACAACTCAGATAATACAATTGTTATTTCTCTGTTATCTATCTTTCTCTTATATTTTTTTGTGCCCCATTTATCTGTTTTTTCACAATGTTTAACATGGTATCAGAACCATGGTTCCACCTTGAACCCATATTCCCGTTTCCGCCAATTTTCCCCTTAACCGCCTCCACATAATCTTGATGTTGACTTAATCTGCCCCCATGTAGTCTCGATTGTTGCCTATCGTTGTTGCCTTTGCTAGTTCCGCCTAGCTCTCGATGTTGTCTTTGTTGGTTCTGCCCAACTCCTGATGTTACCTTTGCTGGTTCCGCCCAACCATTGTTGCCATTGCTGGTTCCGCCCAGCCACTGTTGCCCTTGCTGGTTCCGCCCAGCCTTTGTTGCCTCCGTTTTTGTTGGTTCCGCTCCACTCAGCCCTCCGTTGAACTATGACAAGCTTAAAGCTCGAGGAGCTTTAGCTTAAGGGAGGGTGTTAAGAATAATTTATGTTAATAATTACAAATGATTTGATTTGATTGATTTGATTTAATTATAATCTTTTAAATTGATTGTAATTTATTTTTGGCCGTTGTGTTTTGGCAATTGAGTCTTCAGCCTATAAATAGGTTCAACCTCCTATGTAAAAAAGCACAACTCAGATAATACAATTGTTATTTCTCTGTTATCTATCTTTCTCCTATATTTTTCTGTGCCCCATTTATCTGTTTTTCCACAATGTTTAACAATTGGATTAAGAAATTTACAAACACAATGCGAGCAAGTGAAGGGAAAAAACCCAATTGACGGATTTCAAAAACTTCAGGAATTAAATTAACAGATTTTAAAAAATTTAGGGACTAATTTGACGATAATGTGCCATACAAGCATCCATATGACTATGTCACGTGACACTTAACGTACCGTGACAGTTATCGGGATCAGATGAAGAGTTAATGTTAGAGACTAACTTGACTAATGACTACTAACGTCAGAGACAAATTCTAACAATTTAAAACTTTGAGGACTGGTTTGACCTATTTAATCAATAATGAGAACTAATTTGCAATATTACTATCCCAAGGTCTTAACTATTCAAAAATGTATGACACTTTACTCTTTCACAAATATGGTCCAAGTTGTTCCCATATCTTGAATGATTTAATCAAATTATTTTATTTTAAAATTTTAGAGACTTAAAATTTAAAATTTTAAATTTTGAATACTACTTTATCTGTTGATATTTTGGAGAGGAAATAAAACTATTAGGTAGATATATAGCACATAGATACTCCATTTCATTCACCGACGCATGGGATTAAGGGCAATGCCCGTGGAACAAGGGAGTGAGAAGACCTTATTACCCTTAATTTCATGCTGGAGGCTCTGTGCACGTTGATTGAGCAAATATCTCTGCCCCCGATGATATCTTCTGAGATCAAGAGCTTTCAATCTATATGTTATTCCCTATTTACCTTTAAGAAAGAGAGGGTTGAAAACGAATATATGCAAAACTTTTAAAATTCTCTAACTTTGTGGCCTATTGGGTATTTGATCAATTTGGTCAAAACACTCGTGAGAAAATTCATATCCGAGTCCATGATAT